>JAPQRQ010000008.1:4381660-4403130 GCA_037367365.1 Apogon talboti
TAAAACTATATTCTGACATTTGTCATTATTGTTTTGTATCCCAGACCCCTGTTAGAAAACAAACACCTGAATTCAACCTGTCCACATACTTTTGTCCACATAGCGGATTTTATGGTTTGATAAGCGTTCTGGCACTCAGTGTAATCTCCCACGTCACAATCCCTGCAAAGGCGACACATACAGGTTAAAAACTAACAGTGAATAACTGAAAATACGATCAGAATAAACTCATGAATTATTATTAGTATAAAAATAATAAACGGCTCAGTGACAACGATGAATCCCATCACTTATTAAACTGCAAATCCTCTTTGGCGTAACTGGAAAATGCCATCTGGTTTTACCAACGCAGTGAAGGCAGCATGGGGTAGAGGATTGGAGTTGACACAGTGCATGATGGGATTTGTAGTTTTAACACATGACAGCATCGTTAGCAGCAGTAGAGAGTCTTGATTAGCCCAGTTTATCGAAATGACACAAGACACTTCCAACATTAAAGGTTAGGAATGAAAGACTAGGGCTGGGCGATAGAACACCACTATCATGATATGTGTTTATACTGTGATCATGTTTATCACGATAGACTTTATCTTTTCTCCACATTCTGAGCCAAAAACAAACGTTTCAGTGTGTTAGGTCTGTTTCTTTCACACTGTTTTTGTCTCGTTACATCTTTTCAGTCTTTTACGTCATTTTTGTCTCTTGTGTTTTTGTCTTTTTATACCTTGTGTTATTTTCATCTTGTGTCCTTTTGTCTTCTCATTTAAATCAAGTTTCGACATCTTTTTTTTGTCTTGCCTTGTGTCTTGTCTTTTACATCTTTTTTGTCTCATCCTGTCTTTTTCATAATTATCTTGTGTCATGTACATCATTTGCATCTTGATGCTTTTACATCACTCCATCAAATTATTTCTCTTAAGTTATTTTGTTGTCATTTTCATCCTGTATTTTGTGTCTTTTTTTGTTTTGTACATTCATGTTCATGTCATTTTTGATTTATTACATTTGACTGTTTTCGTCTTGTTGCATTATTTATATCACTTTCATCTAGTGTAATCTTTGTCTCATTGCATCTTTAGAGTCAGTGTGTCTTGCTACTTCTATATTTTTCTTGTCATTTACATCATTTATGTCTTTTACATCCTATTTCTTGCATTGTTCATCTCTTGTTGCACTTTTTGTTGTTTTCATCTTAGTCGTTGCATTTTTTACGTTGTTTGCACCTTGCATGATTTGCGTCTCATCTTTACTGTTATTTATTTTTGTCTTGTCTTTTACTTTGTTTTCATTGTCTCTTCATTTTTCGTCTTGTATTTTGGTTGTTTTTGTTTAGCGTTTTTGTCTTATTGCGGTTTTTTAACTATACTTTCATCATGTTGCATCTTTTATGTTATTTTTAACTTGTTCTGTTTCATATATTGGTTTTGTCTTGTGTTTATTTACATCATTTTCATATTTTATGAATAATTTAAAACTAATTATCTTCTTTTTGCTGATGAAGAGAAATAATCATTTCTCCATTATTGTAATAATTACTGGTTTGGCTTGATATGCAAACGTTTATCGTGATAACATTGTTGTGGCCGTATCGCCCAGCTCTATGGAGGACCATCATCAGCCCGCCCCTGTCGGATGTATGATCAGACTCCTAAAGGCACTCTTCAGATGAAAGGAACATGGTCCAACTCAGCAAACTGAATCAGAGGAAAGCACTGAGGGGAAGTGTCTGTGCTTGTAGTGCAGCAGATGGACATTCTGCTGGACAGAACGCTACATTTGTCTTTTCACAGTGTTGCCTGACCTCCAGTCCAGACGGGGAAACGGCGCTAATATTGTACCGAGGGTGAAAAAGATGCAGGAGGCACGGTGAAGGTTGTGGAAAGTATCCGCCCACGTTGTCCCCATCATGAATCGTCGCTGGCCCGTTTCCGAGACTGGTCGCCTCTGAGGAAACAAAGACGGTCTGTCATTGATCAGCAGGAACATGGAGCAGGAACACTAATAATCACAAAAACCTGGAAACTGAAGAGAGCGGTGGTGTAAACCTAGGACAGGGGTGGGCAACCTGTGGGGCCACATTTGGATCAACATGGAAGGTGTGAGTTTGGGAGGACGGAGCTGAATAAGACGGCAATAATAGACCAGTTACTATCAACAGTTATTTAAAAAAAAAAAAAAAAAAGTCACTTTAAGGGTTTTGTTTTGTGGGCTTCGGTCACGGCGGCACTCTAAACAGACATGTGTTTCTTATGCTCTGTTGCTTTACTGAAAACCTGCCTAAATAAAGGTAGGGTAGAGAAAAAATTTAAAGTATAAGAAGAGGAAGAACTAAAAAACAACGAAATAAAACAATTACATAGAAAAAAGTAGCAAAAGACAAGTTCAAGACGACAGAGGGCCTCGATGAGGAAAGCAGTTTGGATTTAGAGGAGGAGGGGTTTATGGAAAACCCTTCTACTAAGGACATAATGAAAGCCATTCAGTCGTTTCAACAAGATCGTCACATTGACATGATGACATAACGACGGCAGTTTGAAAATGACTGAAGTCTGATGAAAGACAGCACATGTTCTACACTTCACAATGTGGGTCTTCATTAGTTATAATCATCAGAATGAAAAGAAACAAACACTTGAAATACATCAGTCTGTGTGACGAATCTACATAGAAAGATGCGTTTCATTTTTGACTTTCATTACTGAAACTGAAAATCTAACTCTTGGATGATATTCTACTTTATCCGCCTGTATATTCTGTTCTGCTTAAATGTGTCAGCATCTATGAATCAGATGAAAACGGTCTCACCGTGGGAACCCGTTCATAGACAGTTCCATCTGCAGCTTCTGGTCGTGAGCGGCGTAGTCGGACAACAGAGACTCCACAGCAGGAGGGTGGATTTGAGGAATAAACCCAGAGAAGAGAGGCGGGGCCAGCTGAGCCCATTCTGAAACAGAAAACACCCACACAGCTGAAGTCTGGGGGACAATAACTCTGAGGGGAGTCTGTCTCCTGCCTTTAGGGAAGTGAAGAGGACCAACGCTGCTGACCTGGTCGGAGGCTGTAGAGGCCTTTGACCACGCTGGCCATCGTCGACGGCTGCACTTGAAACGGCATCGAATGAGCTTTGATGAGCAGAGCTGAAAGAAACACATTCCATCAGTTTCAGGATCAACGTGGAAGGTCTGAGTTTACCAGCTGACCCTGACCTCAACCCTACGGTAAATATACCAGCTGATATCGACTGTTGCTAAAAGAGAATGTTGAGTTCCTCGTTGAATTTTTGATGTTTCATTTTTCCCAAAATTGAAAATGGCAGAGAAGACCAGAGAGGACGGCTGGACAACTCAAATCCAATCAAATCACATTTATTTTACACTTAAGTAATTTCTGGATCTTTCAGGTTGGTAACCTTAAATAAAAAAACAAACAGGTTGATCAATTTCAAACATTCTCAATAAAACACAAGCATTTTGTATATGTTTCTGAAAATAAACATATACAAAATACAAATATAAATTTCTTCTGAATTTGTTAATTTTATTCACCTTAGAATTTAATTAATTTCATCAATATCTTATGTGAGTTCATGTTCAACCACTACATAATGAGACACATATCTGTCTCTAAACTACATTGATAAAACAAAACTGACCTATAAACTCATTTAAGCTCCATAATGAGCACACACAACCCAATGTCAAACACCTCTAATCAGACAAATCAGGAACCTTTTCAAGAAATAATTAGTTAAATGTAAATACATTTAACACACATGCAGCTGAAAAGTGTCAACATTAATACTTAAATTTGAAGTCGCAGAACACTGCACACATTAACTACACACAAAATGCATAATTAATCTAATTAATCTATGCACTGGATCAACAGCAGCAGGACGGCAAACCTCAAATCTGTGACATTTGAAACATTATCATCTAAATAATCTTACCTAAACATAAATTAGAAACAGTGCATTTTCTATCAATAATTTCAACAGTGTGATATCAGTGAATTAAACACACTGTGCTCTACATACCAGTACCTATTACATGTCTCCATAAACTTTTCAGACACTGGTCAGGGGACAGACACCTGCCATCTCCCAAACAATCAACATGTTATTAAACCAATCAGGACCAGCTGAGTCCAACTGAAACTCCGCCCCCCTCCCAGACTCTGAGTCTCAACCAAAGCAGAATGATCCGACTAAATAAATAAATAAATAAACTCTCTGTGCTGATGTTTTTGGCTAAACAGAGACAAACCTCACACTGAAGGTTTTGTTTTTATAATGAACGTTATAAACTCAAGAGGATGAAAACAATGCAAATGAGGCGGGAAGATGGAAATGGAAAAGCACAACACGACAACAATGTAATAAATGGAACTGGTAACACAACAAAAAACACGTTAAAAAGTCCCTAAATTTACAGTCTTTCCATATCTGAGGTACAGCTCCCATACCTCGTGTGTACCGCCTATTGGCACAAAGGACATTGTAACATCATGTCCCGTGTTTTATGATTCTTATGATGAATATTAAACCACATGATTATTGTGGTTTTAATTATTCACTGATGACAAAACAAGATCAAAATGATTCAAAACATGAAACAGGATGAAAACAGGAAGAACAGCAAAAATTATATTAATGACAAAACAAAACACATCTATAATCTCTGATAGTGACTTCTTTACATATTTATTTATTTATTCTCTTTTTGTTGTATTGATCATTTCTTTCCTGCTACTTTTTATTAAAATTGAATGGAACAACTGTAACACAAGAAATTCCCCTTGGATTAATAAAGTAATTATGATTCTGATTTATTGTTTGATTTATTGCTCTGGTTTTCGAAACATTAAAACATAATAAAGAAAATTTCGTTTTTATTCAACAGCCTGAAAATCCTGGATCTATTGGAGTTTTTTTGCTGAGTTGTACTGACAGTCAACTAATGAAAGCCCAAAGACAAAAGAAAAATCTGCATTATAGTAATGATCCTGTGGTGTACAAGGACAGTTACGGGTTTACATGGACTAAGAAGAGGAATGTGATCATACAGAAGCCAAAAGGAAATCAAATAAGCCACAGTACTCACGCATCAGTGTGTTGACATGTTTTTCAGCGACGTGATCAGCGAACAGCTTCATCAGATCCTCTCTCAGGTCTCTGTTGAGCTTCGACTCGATGTAGAACTTGTTCTGAAAATAGTACGAGACAGATGTGGTTGACCATTATGCACAAACAGAACTTCAGCAGCCAATCATCGTGTGGTTTAACGGAAAATGACACGTACCAAATACATGAAAACAGGAACTATACACTGAAGAGACGCAGTGTATTGAGTCAACGCAACGTTAAAGTTCTCGATGAAGTTATCCGGTGGGCTGGCCTGAAGAGGAACCACACCAGGATCAGTCGTCCTTTTGTTTTAGGTGTGAATAATAATGAGTTCTTTGTGTTAAAATGTACTTACATGCAGCTGGGTGGAGACTTGCTGCAGGTGACTTGATATTTTGGATGTCAGATCGCTGTAGAGCAGCTCCGAGTGCTGCTGACACACACACTTATAGACGTAACTGAAAGAACAGAACGGAAACACTGAATAAGGAGCCGTTTCAAACCATGTTCCATACTAAAATACACATCTGGGTGAGTTTGATGATGTCTGATGTGTTAAGTTTGACTTGAAATGTGTGCAACTGTTCTTAGTTACCAAAGTAGTGTTTCCAAAACATCAGTCGACAGCCGTTGAGACAAAAAGCACTAACCCTAACCCATCCATAATCCATCTTCATGTGCTTTTCTAGATCCAGGTCTTGGCGACACCAGACTGACAGACGAAGACCAGACCTCCTAGTCCCTACTACCTCCTCCAGGAGGACACCGATTCGTTCCCAGACCAGCTGAGACATAATACCTCCAATGTGTCCTGCTTGGACATGACACATGTCACCATGGAGATGTCCTGACCAGAAGAACCACCTCACCTCACTCCTCTGGAGGTGGAGGAACGCTAAGGTCCTGAACCCATCTCTAATGAGACCGAAAACCCCAAATAAACTCTGTAAAGGTACTCCACTGACAAACCTTCCTTTAAGATGATAAAGTATTATCTGAACTAGTATTAGATCAAATATATGTACAACGCTTTACACTACAGCAAATGTGTGATATTGAGTCAAGGTTTTCATCAGACTGTTGAATGGCTGATACATTCTGAAGCAGATTAATTGATAATTGTTTAATGTAGTGGACAAATTCACATGTTGGGTTTTTCCTCAGTTTACTAGACTTATGCACCGTATCTAAGCATTTTAGCACTTAAGATGAAGACAAACACGTCTGAGTCATCTGCACCACCCTGGAAAGAAAGGCTCCCCTGTTTTTTCTGACGATAAACATTTTAAAACTAGTTAACTATTTGCTAAACTGAGCATGTATGTTTCTTTGAGGTATTTTTAAAGAATGTAAGAGCAGATACAAAATAATGCAAAAAAAAAACATTAGTTCAACATTTTCTACGCAAGTATGAGCATGAATCAGGGTAAAGGGGTGTTTTGATATGTATGCACTGGTTGTCTAACCTGTAAATCTGAGCATATGAGACTGAGATGTGGTCTGTGGGGTTCTGGATCAGCAGGCGGTCGATGGCCTTCTCCAGGTTTGGCCAGTGGTTCTTCCGGTAGTCTTCTACGGCCATAGCGTTCATAACTGGAGCACAGAGGAGAACAGAGGGTTAAAGGGACGTCTCACACCCGAAACTACATGGTACAGACGAAACTCTCAGGCCTGTCAAGTCATATTCCACTGAAGTGTTCGTGCGGCTGCAGTGACCACATGAAACCGGGCCTTTCTGTCCGAACATGTAAACTTACGGAACTTGGACGTAGGGTCGAGGGAGAATTTGCCCTCGGCGGCGGCGGCGGCAGGAGGAGCCGCGCTGTCCGTCTCGCTCACTTCGCTGCTTTCACTCCCCGAATCCGAGTCCATAAACTTGGAGCCACCGGTGGTGCCTGACCGGAGTTTCCCTCTCCGGCTGTCTCCCACCGGCACCGGCGAACACACTGGCTGCGGTACCGTCGTTACGTCCGACAGCTGGCTGCTCAGATACGTGCGGACTTTACTGCTGCTAGCACAATAGTTATGATTATGGTCGTCTTTTAGGTCTAAACTGTCATCCTCCATAGCCTCCATCTTTACAACCACTGCGTCCGAAGCCTGTCGCCAACAGATTAGATAAACATATCAAAATATAGTAAAGAGTAAAGGCAGAAAAAAAACTGTTAGGCGTCTTTGGTGTCCATCTCACTCGAGCTGTTGTTAACAGGATTTACGACATGTCGCAAAACGGAACGGTTAAGAACAATGGGAAATGTAGTTCTAAAAAAGTACGCTTCATTTCAGAATTTTGTGAATCTTTTCACCGGGAACACGTCTTAAATCAACATGAAGAATCAATTACTAATATATTGACCGGCTTGGTGTTAGAAGTGAAACGACAGCCAGAAACTACATTTGACCTTAATGCGCATGCTCAAGACTGACAGGGGAAAAAAATACAGAAAACCCTTTAAGACATTACGACACCGCCACTTTGACTAATGTTTGTCTATAATAATAATTCAATAATTAAACAATTTAAAAAAATGTTTATTCAGAATACAAACATTAAAAAGTTAACGGTAGCTCCGCCATCTTACTAGGGGCAGTCCAGACTGGTCGTACAATGAACTAGATGTTTAAAGTAATTAATTTTGAGTTTTGTCTAATTAATTACTAATAATTATTTGATCATTCAATTACATGATATAACGTAGCCTTTATGTACTATCAAACCCGTTAACACGTTCGTAAAAGTCCTAATTAGGTAACTGTTGAGTTTGTTTGCATTGGTCTCCTTAACGTTATCCCCTACTAAGGTGGCGGCGCGTTTTTAACTCTGCTCTTGCATCTCTGGGCAGCACCACCACTCACACATAACCGTTAGACACTTTAACAGTTATATTATATACTGGTCCGTCTTGCTTTTAACCTTTTCCACATTCAAGTGTCTACTCTTGCCACAGATTGAATCGATTTATGCTATAGACATTATAGAGTGGACCGGGAGTTTCAAGGCGCTAGGGGGCGCACTATAAACATCTGTACAATTATTAAGAAATATTTGTAGTCTGAAATAACAGAAAAAATGGTCAGTGTTTTTCAGTCTTGTTTTTTTTACTGAGAACCGCAGAAAAGATAACAACTATAATGTAAAAATGTATTAATTTCTTCAACCATAAACAAACATCCAATGGCATGTGAGTTCTACGTTGGTGTAGACACGAATCCAACACACTGGCTCAAATACGTCTACCAACACTCATGTTTACAGGCAGTAGACTCCTCTGTATGTTGAAAGATGCTCTTATCACCGTGTAAATTAACAAGGGCAACAGAACCAGTTTTACCATCATAAGGAAAAGGAAAAGTGCCATTTTTCAACTTGAACTAAACTGAATATATTCCTAAGGCTTGATAGAACTTGTACAAATAAAAACTATCATCTACTCCTTGATGAGTATGTCTCACACCAGAGTATAAAAATAAGAGGCTTGACCATAAAAAGTAGCTGCCACATGTCAGAAGGAACACCTTGCCATCAGTTATATTTTTCCAAGTGTAAATGACAGGTTAAACATACAAAGCTTATGACGACATAGGAGTGTGTCAATGAAAGTGTTCTTTGGTCTAAAAGTAAAGAGTATGCTTCCTTTTTCCATCAGATTCCCTCATGTAAGGGCAGAGCTGAACGTTTTATATTGCAGGATAGACAATTTGTTCAAGTAAACCGTCTTTAGATCATTTATGTATGTGTCTGAAACTCATAGTACCCACTATTTAGTAGGCAGTAGGTTTACATATTTACATGTTACTCAATGTTAACACATTAAACCACAATATCATCATCTTGATATTATGCTATGGATTGAGAGTGACACAGTACTTGTAATTAAAGGCTGTAATTAAGAAATCAAAGATTAATCTACTGTTGCACTCATGGAAAGCTGCAGGAGATGATAGCGTTCTTAAATTTTGCAAAAGGTGAATGAAAAAATGAAATGAGCACATTGAAAAGAATCCAAAAAAGAAAACCAGTAACTACTGCATTCTATTTAGTAGTAGTATACACATACGTAGTATACAGTATGAGGTTTCAGACACAATGCATGTGACCAGAAAGGAAAAACAAGGAAAAAAAATTGCTGCATATTCACACAAGTTGTCAAGCAATTTCAACTTTATGAAAAATAATAGTAAGGTCGATGAGTCAAAAATATACGAAACATATATATATATTTATATATAAAAAAGACAATTAGTGCTTTGTCGACTGGGTACATTTAAAGGTGTGTGGTGCTTTGAGTCATTTCTGAAGTACTGTCTGTCTGCGCGTTCGCTGTCGCCTCATTGGCTGAAACATGTTGTACTGTGTCTCTGAGGTGTGTCTCGCTGTCCACCGCCAGCAGACCCGTCTCCTCTGGCTCACTGTCGTCTTCCACGCCGTCTGCGCTGCATTCGGACTCGTCGCTGTCGCTGCTGCAAGAACTCGACGTCTCGTCTTCGGTGTCGGAATAAACCTCAGCCCCGTGGAAGATGTAGTGATTCGGAGCTTGAAACAGGTACTGGCCGTCTGGAAAAAACACAGACAAGTTACAGGAAAATGTGAAGAGAAAATCAATCATAGTGATTTGATGACATGCATTTGTAATTAAGCTGAAATGAATACATTACCACTCTGAAGCAAACATTTAATGAGCATGAGTGCTCCAGACTTTTGCTTTAAGGGCCAATCCTTTTCTTTTTTGTTTTTAGTTTAAAACATAATAAAAATATGTGAGTGTGACAAAATAAGAGTTTGGACTTAATATTAAAGGCATCAGTTTGATGTCAACTTGGTGGGATTAGCCTGTGTGTCTGTAATACCACTTTGTACCACCAGAGGGATGAAGGGTCACCACCTCCAGGCAGCCTGTTCCAGATGGGAATGTTGGGCTTTTATTCTGCCTGATCATTTAGAAAAAAGAGGTAGAGCTTTTGGTTGGCAGCAGAGGCAGATGCAGAACTGATATTTGAGGAAAAGTTCAGCCAGTATTACAGGAGAAAGGTGTGAGGATTTACAGGGGAGTTGTGTAAAACCTGCCAGAGGTGAATTTGCAAATCTCCAAACAGTTAGGAGATAAACAACAGGAACAAAGACAATACAGTAGAAAATGTAAGAAAACTGAAGAGATGGAGAGGTTTAGGTCTTCACCACTGGCTTTTCAGGCTCTTTTATAACTGGTTGTAACTTGTATTGTCTTAAAATATGATTGAGTTCATTGATGGTGAGTTACTGCAGCTACACTTCAGGCACAAACATAAAACTAACTGTCCTTTAAGTCGTTTAGAGGAGACGACATCATCTCTAATAAGAGACAGAGAACTGGCTGATGTTAATGCTGTACTTTAACAGCAGAACTACAGCCTGTAAATAATGAGACAGACCTCCATATGGCATTCACTGATGACGTTTTCATCACACCACTCCAATCTTTACCTGTGGTGTTCTGAAATGGTTTTCTCATCTCAAATCTTTTGTCTCGATAACGTTGTTTCTCTGACACCGGACTGGAGCAGTATGTGAACAGGAAAAGCCACATTATGGAGGTCTTGGTCACAGTGAGTCCTACTGTGTCCAGTCCAACAACGTATCCACTGCCAAAGAAAAGAATCCTCATTTTTCTCCTTCAGCGCTTGGTGAGTTTAATGGTGAACTTATAAGTTTCTAGTTACTTATAGTGTTGAAATGTCATGTCCTTCCTGGTCAAATGCTGCCCCCTTCTGTTGAAATTTGAATTAATTTTTGGATATCGTTAGCCTCATCCTATAATTGACGCCTTAAGTCATATTTTTGACCATATTTGTGATATCTGTATAACTTTACTCTCCTAACACTGCTGCTTCATTTTGCATCATTAGCTATGACTTGAAAAAAAAAAAGACTTAGTCAATGATGCTATGAGGCTAATGATGTTATTCTTCCAAATTCTACTTATAACCCTTCAGGTCTATCAAAACACTTGTCACTGTTCTGTAAATCTTACTCTCAAGGCGTTTGCTGATGGGACTCCTGTTGATTCGACTCATCCAGCATCGTCTTCTGAATTCGAGGTTGGAGGTTTGGCTCTTGACTTCGGCGCTCTCTTCTTTCGGTGCATCTTCTGCTGGTAACTCTGAAGGCTCTGCCGTCTCTGCGCTGGGACACTGGGCGTTTGGACAAGGCTCTGGCGGTGTAATGTTATTACCAGCAGTCTCTGTGACATTCAGACATTCTGTCTCCTCTGAAGGCTTAATTACTGAGTCTGTACTGTTCTGCTTCTGCTCCTCATGTGCTGCATCGCTGGAAGCAGACAAGGCCTCGTTTGGTGGCTGTTCTGTTAACCGTGGGGGTTTCTCTGTGATCTCTGTGAGTCTAATAGTGTTGTAGCAGAGCTGCTCAAAGTCTCCACTCAGTCGATGGCAGAGCTCGTTGACGATGACGTCACAATCCCCTAGTAGCTCCACGTCGAAATTGAGGTGAGGCAGCTGCTCCCTATTGATCAGGACCTGAGGCACTTCATGAGGAATGGAGTCTGGATGGGATCAGCGACAAGACAAGAGCCATTATGTAGGTTTATCCACTTCAAAAACACACACAAAAAGCACGTCACGCCTCATGAAAACATACTTGGGATGAGGGCAACCGGTCGAACTTTAAGAGACGAGCCGATGACAATCAGCAGATCCACCTCGTCTTTGTCCTGCTTCATAGCTCTGTGGAACATTTCTGGAAGATTCTCTCCAAAGAAGACGATGTCAGGCTTCATGATGGCCAAGGGAATATCTGGACAGCGCGGACAATGAGGGACAACCTGCCACAGACGTGAACAAATTTACAAAGGTTATGACCAACTCCATCATGTACAGGTACATACTTCCATCAGTTGGTTGGATCGTACAGTTTCCTCACACAGTACAACAGGTTTTATTTACTCAAATCACAAGGCAGTGGCTTTGCTGTAATCCTGTTGAGATTGACCGACAAACAGATGCCCCCTGGTAGACATTATGTAGGAGATACTGTCAATAATTCAATTTATGTGTCAGTTGGATCATTTGTAGATAAAAGATCAGTCCTGTTTGAGCAGGTAAACTACAGGTGCAGCTCACTGAATGTGGCTTCAGTCATGATTTCAATGAAATGTACCAATCTGTGAAATGACATGTCTGTTCCAGTGAACATCAGAAAAGGGAAAACTCAACCCAAAAGGTAATTCATTTACTGCTCCAAAGGAAATGGAATGTCATTCATTTCACTGAAATGGCCTTGACTTCAAAGCATTTTATTGAAGACATTCTGGAGCCACATGTGTCTGCCCCCGTCTCATTTCTAATATTTAGAAGTCCTGTTTAGTTCATCTTATGCGATTATACACAGCCCAGCCAAAAAGCCTCCACCTGGATATAACCATTTAATATTTCAGATCCTTCCATTAACTACTGCAGTGATTAATAGGTTTCAGTTCTGTGACCCTTTAACTGATTGGACTGTGTTTCAATGGGAAAAGCTCATGTGGTCTGATGAGTCCAGATCAACTCTGTTCCAGAGTGATGGTCCATCAGGGTGATGAGAGAGGCAGATGGAGTGATTACCCATCATGCCTAGTGCCTACAGTACAAGCCTGTGGGGTGGAGTTATCATCTGTGGTTGACTCAGTTGATCAGGTCTAGGTTCACAACGTTAAGTGTAATTACAGCCATGATCACAACTAAAGACTAAATATCAAAGCATTTTGGGCGGTGGAGTTCCCTCTGATTCTAATGACCTCTGTAAAATGGCAAATTTTTCCAAAAGTGAGGAAGACTTTGCATCCCTTCCATTACTTTTCCAAATCTTTCAATAATTTTACTTAATTTTCTAACTTTTCCAGGACGGTGGGAATCTCTTCTCATTACAGGTTCGGTAAACGACTCCTGAGAAAGACTTGACATTTGGAGTCGAAGCCAGTCCAACACACCTCTCCCTCCAGTGCTGATCAGAAACTGTGTCCCAAATTAAAATTACTCAGCTCATACACATGTCGGAACATATTCCAGGCAGGAGTTTTACTGTGTGAATCAGCCAGAGCCAATAAATGTACATGTTTCCAGTCATAGTACCTGGTTAAAGATGTCTTCCCTTATAGCTTCACAATCCACTTTATATTTACAGACGAGACAGGACGCAGTAGCAAAAGAACCTGAAATGTCATCAAATAAGAGTCATGAGTTAGTTGTTGTAGTAAAAACACCCTCAGCAGGCTCTTTAACTGTACTGGTTCACCGCTTACCGTGACACTGAATAATCCTCTGAACTCCGGCCACTTGTTCTAATGTGTCGATGTTTTGTGTGTAATTACGCAGCAGCTTCCCCTGTTTATCCAGCATCGATATGAACCTGTGACAGGGCGAAGGCTGGAACTGGCCAGGGTAGATCTCCTGCAATGACAGCAAGACACGTCAACAATCTTTACAACTTGTTGAAATACCACACATCACCCCTTCAACGGATTGTCTGGGTCGCCTAAAAACAGGTGTAAACATCTATGTATGTCCTGCATGTTTATTGTATTATGTTTATTGCACCTCACCAAGTTCCAAGTCATGTGAAATCACATGTTCTGTATATTAACAATAAAGGCTGTTATATAAACATTGCTTTATTAATCACTGTAATGTAAATAATCAAATATACAACAGATGAATGAGAGATTAGTTTACCCTCATGTCTTGTTTTCTGCATTGACAACATAATACTCCAACAGTTTATAATGTTTAACCTCATAAACAGCTGAAACCAAGAGGAAGAAGTTTGATACTGAAAATATTCATTCAGTGAGGCCTGAGCAATAGATCTTTCTGTGGAGACAAAACGTTAAACTATAAACCATGTGTTATGATCTACATAATCTGAATGTGTCTCTTCAGTCATCCCTTCATTTCATTTAAAGTCATCTCTAATTTTTTCACTTTAACAAATAATGCACTTTGAAAACCTCACAAGTGCTGCTGTTTGTTAGTTTTGTTAAATTTTTCAAATCATATTTTGGGTTCCTGTGAAAAGAACAGGGTTCGTCCACATTTTTCAAGGTCACATTCAAGCACTTTTAAGGGTAATTTTCTCATTTTTCCAGCACAGCACCTTATCACTGAGTTAAAATACATATCTACAGGAATGCATATACTTTTTATCACAATTATGTACATTGTATTACAGACATCTAAAATTGTTTCATAATGGCACAAAGTTTAAAAATTAAAGGAAAACACAAAGTTTTATCCAGAAAGTGTGTGCACCTGCTGAGTAAATAAATTTACTGCTGTCAAATAAAACAAGAAAAAAAAATTGTGCAGTTATTTAAAGGTGGTCATTATTATCTTCACTGTTTATAAACGTATTGATTCTTTTCTCAATTAATTATTGGCTCAATAATATGTAAAAAAAATGAGGAAAAAGTATATCCCAAAACTGAAGATGAATTGATCTTACTTGAACAACTGGTGGATACTCAGTTTACGGAGGAACAAAGACACCAGAAAATACTGACTATTAAGGAGATGGAATCAAAGAACTTCTTAAAAAATTGCTCAAAGTGATAATTATCAAAATAGTTAATTAATCATTGCAGCTTTACAATGAACAAACCTTTGCAAACTTGAAGAAGGGCCTGGGGTCCCGTCTGAAGTACTCGATGTCAAACATAGCTTGAGGGTCTGGAAGATCAGGGAAGTCTACAGCAAGTCGTGCATAAATTCCATCTCTGGAGCGAAAGTCTGGTATTCCACATGAAACAGACACCTGTTGAGGAAAGAGTAAAAACATATACTTAGAAAATAAAAATAAAGGCTCCCTCAGTGAAACACAAACCAATGGTCTAGTCAGGTGGTACTGACCCCAGCGCCGGTCAGAACCAGGATCCGTTTACTTTCATGGAGTAGCCTGACCACATCCTCCAGGGTGTTGATGTCCTTCCGTTTCTTTCTTTTGGGCGGTTCCGAGATGTTGATGATGATCTGCCACAGCGTCATGTCGTCTAGATCCGGTGGGAGCACGGTCTCCGGCAGCAGATCCCTCAGGATGGTCCTGGGGTCGGTCTCTCTGATGTGCTGCTGGATGAAGCTGTAGGAACCTGAACGAGAATACCACACGGTTCACGCTGTGACTCTGAGTGCAACCACTAACAGCAAAAAACACATTATAGCATGAGTAAGGCTGTGTGAGCAAAGAAAAAAAAAGGATAACTATTGTGACATTGAGACATATAATGATCAGCAGCTGAATCTATTACATCCTAATTTATGTAGAAACATTTCAGTGATTTGCTGTTTTACTTCATTTCACTAAGGCATATCTGAATGTTGGACAACATCATGTTCTGACTGGAAAGAAGAACTAAAACCACAAACACCCATCCCCATCCTTTCTGTAATTTTCATTTTGATGAGTCATAACTGAGACTGAGGTTGTTTTGTTCATCGTGATTTAGTCTGAAAGCCTGATAAATCACATCTTGTTGCATCTTCAACATCATTTATCACTTATCTTAAGATACAAGTAGCGTTCTTTTCAACTTTGACTCTTTTTAACTCCCAAAGTGAAATTATGGTTGCGTTTCTGTCTTGTGTCTTTTACAAATAATAATTTCCCCTCATTGTTAAGACATTGAAACTACAGGTGTGTTTCTATCTTGTTGTGCCTTTAGCATCATTTTCAATTTGTTTCATGTTTTACGGATACCTGAGGCACAAATAACTGTATGTTTGCGTCACTTGGGATCAAAATTCAGCAAAGAAATAAAGATTTGACATTATTATCGCTACGGACTCTAATGACAGTTCTCGTCATGATACTGTTTCTGGGCTGTGTTGCTCATTCCTATATTTATCATATCACGATAAAGTGGTTTATATATGATGATATTTCTAGTAAAGTTAGGCTGGGACTACAAGTTATTTTCCTTGTAGATAAATATTTCAATTAGTTCCATTAATACAAAATAGTAAAAGTATGTCATGCCATAACCCAACCATATTCACTTCACTGTCAGAGCAGATTAAAAACACAGTAAAATACTGAACTTTAGGAGTAAGAATCAGAATTTGGAGTGAATATGGACTTTTTTACATTATAAAATGACTCAAGTAAATGGCCGAGTCCACACCAGTTGTCATTCATTTCCTAGCTGTCTACTGTTGGGTTAATCTCAGTTCTAGTCTTAACGCGGACAGGGCTCCATCCCGGTGCCGGTCATCCGCCGTCCCGTACCTATCTGCGGCTGCGGGGTCCAGTCGCTGGAACTGGCGTGTGAGGACCGGTCATCCTCCTCGATGTGCTCCGGGGTGACAGCCAGGCCGTTGGAGGGAAGCTCATGGTGTCCGACGAACTCTGTCACAGGGAGGGATGGAAGATAAGACACGCTGCGTTAAAACCAGTGGGAGTGGATGTAAGTGAAACTTAAATGAAAACTTGGCACCAAAAGTTTCATGACGCGGGGAACAAGTTGAAAAACGGGAACTCCGCTCCATAAATCTACGAGACCGGACTCTTCACGTCTGGACACATGTATTAAGTGAAAACCAGGCCCAAATGTTTCAGTTAAGAGAAGTATAAGAACCGTGTACTTGTAAATACCAGGACACATTTACCGTTTCCATTCGTTAACTTCTGCCGTTACGTTCCACGCGCCGGTTAAGTTGGTAAAAACACCAACTGTTCACTGTTTGACACTAAATACCTGAAGCTTTGAGAAGGACCCGGCTTTTCTTACCGACTCCCTCCTCGGGTGTCCCGAACACGGCGCTGTCGCCTTGTTTCTCCGCTGGTTTGTGCGGCTCGGAGCCCGGCAGTCCCAGTCCATTGTTGTCTCCGCCTTGCGCCGCCGGGGCCTGGTCTACCGCCATCACCGGCGCCGCTTCCTTCTCCGCTGCCTGCGCACAACCCGCCACTGCCTCCCAGCCGTCTGTGTCCCCGGAGACGAACGAGAGTTGATCTGTTTTGGCGACCTTAGATCCGGAGCTGGTCACCGGACTTATTTTAGACCTTTTCGCGGCTGGTTCATCCATATCGGAGGCGCCTGAAAAGGCCGTTCCGAGACTGTTCTCTCCGTCCGCCATCTTCAGCCCGCAGAGCCGCCGAGCAGATCCTTCCTCTCGGACAGCTGGCTCATTTGCATAAATCACGTGATCTGCACTCCACCAATAGCCATGTGCGGAACGTCCCCCTTTTACGTCAATGACGTAAACCATAACAAAATGGTGCTGCTTTCAAATTCACCAGGATCTTTATACACTTAATTTAAAAAAAAAAATTTTTTACCTTCTTTTAAAATTATACCAGAAATTTTGGATACATTGAAGTCTTTCTTTAGCCCCAACTGTAGGACTGAGCATTATAGCCACAAATGTTATTTTAATTGGAATTTTCATAGCTGTCAGTATTGACAATAATCTTATATAATTATTTCTATTAAGTGAAAGGGCTGCAACTGAAAAAAACAGACGTCTGTTTGTGGCTTTAAATTTTTAGTAAAATCTGCAACAAGACAAAAATAACGTAACGACTAAACAAGATGAAAACGATTGAAATGCTGCAATAACAGCAAAAAGCACACAACATACACATTTTCCCCAAGTATAGCGGGTTAATTTTTTCATGAAAATGTAAAAAAATCCCTTTACTTACACATGACAGACGGAAAAAATTACGTAAAAGATGGACCAAAACATTAACTTAGCTGATTTTATGATATTGAATACACAACTAAGGAACACTTTATTTGAAATTGTAGCTATATAGTCGAATATTGCAAATTACAGATTCGTTTCAAATACATTTACAATTTGTACATAAATATAATAATATATAATATAATATAAAACACCCGGAGGAAAAAAAAACTCCCCCAAATAAATTCTCTAACTCCCGTTTTCATGTGTCCGAGCTTCAGCTGAGCGTCCGAACGCCTCATACGTCGTACATTGAGAAAACGATCAGATGAGAATCAGTAGAAATTCCCTACGGATCATTAAAACTTTTACTCAGGCCTGGATCTGACAATTCATCCTTTAACTGAGAAAACTACACAAACTTTGGGATAGAAACATCAGCGACTGGAGCCGGCGGTCTGTAAACCGAGCAGCTGTTTCCGCGGACCGTAGATAACACCGAACAGATTGTTTTATGGAGGCGGTTTTGAGCTGCAAACCCGAGGACCTGGAGGACTATTACGGGTTATTAGGATGTGATGAGTTATCCACGGTAGGTTCTGGAGAATGGGAGGGCTATGGCTATTTGCTGGAAGGCAATTGTGTGAAATGTCATAACGCACGTGTTGAACAAAGCTGACTCTGACATGACAAACATGGAAGACAAAACAGAATAACAAGTAAATGTCACCAGTGATTTGTCAGATTTTACAACAAGAAAAACCAATGACCCCAGGTATTAGTCTGAACCAACCTGTTGACGTTCAATGGTTGTGAGTCAGAGGAGGCGTCCTTCAACCTCTGTCCACAAGAATAATACAGACGAACACAGAACATTACGTAAGCAATAACATGTCAATATTTATAAAGAATCTCTTGACATTCGACAGGTGCTTCAGAGAAAATTAACTCTGAAGCAAAATTATGTTAAGTAAAAAGAAATGGCACAGTGTGCTTCAGATTTTCACGTTGTTACCAACGAAAAATGTCCTCCTTACTGTGAACATTTTCTGTATTTTCTTCCTCTATGACCTTAACTGTATATTTTTTGGATGTGGATCAAATAAGACATGTAAGAACTTGGACATCACAGACGTTGAGAAATACTGCTTTAATCTTTATAGACCACATAATCAACAATATAATGGGCATCAGTTAATTGTTACAGCCTTGAATACATCCAGTACTCTTCCTACCTGTTCTAAATGGTTTGATAACCTCAAACCATCCTTTAAAACAGAAGTCTGGAAAATAAATCTCAAACCCCTACGTACTACATGTTACATGGTGATACATTACAGTTACTCTATATTCTCTGCGTTGGCAGCATAAGCACAATATGTGTTTTATTTTATGGATATAATTTGTATTGTATTGAGTGTGTAGGGTCTCAAGAATAAAAGAGTGAGGTATTTTATTATGTTTCCTTTACAGACTGAACAGATCATCAATGAATACAAGATCCGAGCCTTGGCGTGTCATCCAGACAAACACCTCAACAACCCCACAGCAGGTGACAGTGGTGTATTTTCTATTTTAAGGCAAACACATACTAGCATTTAATTTAGTGAGAAACATGACACATTTTAATACAGTCTCTTCACTATTTAAGAACATACTGTTGAAAAAGCGAGTGTTGTTGAATGATAACATAGATTCTTAACCATCCATATTCTATGATTTTCTGTCCATGTCACAGTGGCAGATTTTCAGAAGCTACAAGAGGCCAAAGAGGTTTTATGCAATGAAACCAAAAGGAAAAACTATGACCTGTGGAAAAGAAGTGGAGTGGCGATACCGTTCCACGACTGGCAGGCCTTGAACGACTCTGTCAAAACAGTCTGTGAAACTTTTACTTCATTTTCATCTTTTCACCTCAGTAATAAGAGGAAAACGTTGTGATGTGTTTGACATCCTGTTTGTAGTCAATGCATTGGGCTGTGAGAAACAAGAAGGAACCGATGCTGGAGGCGTCAAAATCTGAAACCCAGGACACCTCACCAGCTGAGGATCAGGACCACGGTGACCACGAAGAGGCAATGACACCTTCCACTGATACCACGCCCCCTTCAAGTGAGTTTACGTCAAAATGGTTTCACAATTCTGGTTGTTGGTTAATTTTGTTCCCATTAAAAATGACAACAGGATGACCCGCAGTACGATTGAGTCAAATTAGAGTTGTAAAATATTATTTCTAAAAAGTTAATCAAATGTTCTTAATGCATCCTACATGTTTAGTAAAACAATTAATATTATAAGCAAGTGTTACTGTGATTTTATTACTGATTATAATTGAATTAAACTGCCTCTTTTTGCTTAGGTGAATACTATCACCTGCGCTTCCGTTGGGCTGCGGATTCTCCATCCAGTCTGCTGCGGAAGTTCAGAAATTATGAAATCTAAATATACAGTAAAAAAAAGTTGTGTGTTTGTGTTGTTGCTTCAGGTCACGTTGCACAAACTGTTTTGTCAAATGTTGTGAAAATGGTCCATGAATCCTGGAAACTGAAGATTTTAACCCAGAGTAAATGAGTATTTTATGTTGATGTGCATTAAATCCTTCCAAGTGATACTGAATGTGTTAAGTGTGTTATGTTTAAAGTCTATACTTCTGCTGCTTTCAGTGTCATAAACTACACTATTTTATGTGCTTTATTTTGCTTATGTGGATGATTATGTGCATCATGTCTTATAACAATGTATATAAGATTATCTTGGCCCAGTAAAGCCATTCTATGAGCATCTGAAGTATCTTTAAAATTGCTTTAAGTTATTACTGTTATTCAGATTGTTGCAGTGTTCACTGTGTTCATGGTATAATTAAACTTATATTTTTGGACTGCAATGCTCAACCTCTGTTGTCTTTTTTCATTGTAAGTTTATATAAACATACACAGTTTTCCCAGGTCATATTACTCTATCATTACTAAAATTACTGTAATTATTATTTCTATTGTATCATTATAAGACAATTAAAAATCACAGCAAAAAGCCTCAAACCTAAAACAGTTTTTTTTTTAAATTTTTCTTTGAACAATGTTTTTATTTTTCAAATTGTTTTTTAAAGTTCATTTTTCTTTTTGCTGTGTATTTATTCACTGTTTTAGGACAAACAGGATTTGTTTTTTGTGGATACACCACCAATTAAATATTAAATAAATTCAAAAATCATTTTAATGAAGCTTTACTGTTTTCAGTCAACTCTAAAGCAGTATGATATATATGATAAATCACATTTATAGGGGTGCACCTTTGTAACTATTGTTAATGTTATATATATGTAACAGTAACCCTTAGTATATGATTTACATTTCCTTACAGTAAATAGCATAAATACAAGACAATACAAGTCTTTCATGAATTATTCTATATTATTTTCATATCATTATTTTCTTATTATTTATTCTTACTATTATCCTTATTGTTGCTTTATTATTTATCTTTTTCTTCTTTTATCTGTTCTTTTTCTTCGTCTGTATCATCCTATCGTTGTAGTTCAAATTCTCGCCGCCCGAGGTCACCAGTGTGCGTGATGACGTCATTTTTGTGAAAGATAAAAGTCCTATGAACCTCGGTACTCCTCGCCGGGTGCGGTGGCGCGCGCCTGTAATCCAAGCTACTGGGAGGCTGAGGCTGGCGGATCGTTTGAGCTCAGGAG
>JAPQRQ010000008.1:4403230-4417951 GCA_037367365.1 Apogon talboti
CAGTATCGGCGATACTAGCCCTGTATTTACTTGGTATCGGATCGATACCAAAATTCCCAGTATCGCCCACCCCTAATGTAGAGAGCCAAAACTGGACAGACATAGCAACAGTAATTAAGGGGGCGGAGCTAAGGAAGAAGGGTGCATTTCTAGATTATGCCCAGAAGAGGAGGGGGTTTGGTTTCGCAGCCTCAGGACCATATCTTTTGACAATATGTCCTTTTTAGACCCAGGACATGTGGACTTCCCCATTATACAGTCTTGCTTTCAATATTTACCTTTATAGACACTGATCTCTTTTGCGACGTATGTGAATTCCTCCAGGATCACAGGTTCAAGTGACTTCTTACCGAATCCAAAATATTTGAGGGTAGAAAGTGCAAAACGTCTCTGCTGCTTCCACGTGTTCCCGTTGCTTAAAATTACACCTCATGGGAAAAAAAACAAGATTTATCGTATAAAATTGACTATTCTCATGAAGAATTTGTATAACAGTGATACTACAAATTACTTTATGAGTCTGTTTCTTATGAGTGGAACTGAGGAAACAAACTGGGCTTATGTTAGATCTACTCACCTAGTCCATGAAATGTGTCATCGTGCAGAGGGAGGCCTGGGCGGTCTGAAAAACTGTCCCCCTGAGTTACCAGAGCTTGTGTCAGAGTCTCAAACCCATTTAAGACCACCACCCACCTGTGGCCTATTCGCAGGCTGTACACATCTCCATATCTGCCTGCTAACTGTCAGCATTTAAGAAAAGACAAAGATTTTACTTTAAATGACAGGAAACACATCAGATGGTGAGAAGATGACCCAGAACAAGACCATCTTGGAGATATACAGTACTCTGCAAAAGTCTGGAAATGAGCATACATTTATTTCTCATTCCATTTTCTTCACACACAAGAAAATACAGGAAATATGAGCACAGCCTTAAAAGACATACAAAAAACTGAACTAAATGGGTTGTGAAGGTTAAAGTCAATATTTAGACAAGAAGCAGCAAGAAGCAGCAAAAACAATTAGAAATATTTGACAGGTGTTGAATGAAACCTGGTATAAAACAGAACATCAATGCAATAAATGTCATATTCTCTGAACAAAAGGGTTAAAGACATGTCAAGGTCAAAGAGAGGTCAACAAACACAATGTTTGGACATGGACTTTTATGTCCTCTCCATTTAAGTCACTGTACCTCAGTCAGTCTCTCATGTGTCCTCTTGTGGTCCAGCGTGAATATGTTGCCCACAATAGGAAGTGCTGTGGGTCCAGGGGGGAACCCAGCGCGCCTCCTGTTCTTAATGTAATCTGCAGTGACGATGAAAACCACAATGAAGAGCAGCAAAGCAGTGGCATCCCAGTTGACAAAGAATCCAGAAAGGAGTGAATCCATCCTGTAAATGAGGAGCTGAAGCTCTGGGTTTTATTTCCTTTGTGACACTGAAGGCTGGTGTTTTGTTGTAACGAGCAGTTAAACTCCCTCTGTCCTTTGGGATTGAACTTTGATATATTTGGCTCTGAGCAGCAGTATGTTAAAGGTCTGGGTTTATCTGACTTTGACCTCTTTATATATGAAGATATCAGAGTTGTTGCATAACGTCAGTCAGTTTACACAGCATTAAAACATGTTTTAAATCAAGGCGTAGCTGACACCATTCTCAGGCACATGACTTTATCAACCTCCATGTATGGATGTGTCCTCACCTATGGTTCATACAGTGTCCATCAACACACCGGTGACAGGTTTTTGTCATGATGCCACCATGTTTTCAGATTAAAAAAAAGAAAGAAAGAAAAAAAAGAATCATGAATTCATCATTACTTTGCAAAGTTCCTTTATTTTTTGCTTTGTGTGTTGCATTATTACGGCCAGTCATGTCAAATGTTTGTGTCCTCTTTCTAAGGCAGACATACGTATATTATACATTCATTAGACTGGGTTTCACTGGCACATTTTTTGCACTTAACTGTATGAGTATAACTTTTGTTTGTACACAGTGTATTTTAGATTTATTGTAGGGGCTGAGCTGGAAATAAAGTAAAATAAAACTACACACCTTTGCCAACATTCATGCCACACTTCATGCTTGAAATAAATTACTTATTATTAAAATATAGTCGCACTGCCCTCTACCGGAACAATTTAACAAGTACATACGTTCGCTGGATATCTGTCGCAAACATTAAACACACACTTTAAATAAAATATAAATGTACATGCAGGCTTGATGAATAGAGAAAAGACAGACTAGAATCCATATATGTATTATCATATACCGAGAATCTATCGTCAAAACATCACAAATATTCAACTTTGACATCAGTCACTCCGTATATATCGATTCATCTTGTTAGCGTCATGTTTCTAAAATGGGAACTTCTCGTATGTTAGATTTTCAGTGTATTTGTTAAAATGAATACTCCGACTATTGCATTCACGGTTTGTTTTTGTATCTTTACACCTGTTCCGTGTTCCGTCCTCTGACCGCTGCGATTGGTTGATTTGGGCTGTGCTCTCCTCCTATTGGCCCAGCCGCCTGTCACTCAAAGCGGCCTGGGTCATCTCAGTCCATCTGTCAGTTGTGTTCGGCTCCTTTCTCGTTCGGTACCTGAAATTGAGACCAGAAATGGCGGGACGGCTTCTCCTCCGAACCTGGACGACGACGGCCCTTCGGCTGAGGACCACGGCGGCCGTTAGACCAGCTCCCCGGGCCATGACCACCGGGAAAGGTAAAGTTAAAGCGGATTTAACGCCGACGGAGGTAGATTCAGGGTCCAGACCGGACGGAGGAAAACGGAGACGCACACCGTTATATGCGTCACGAATGGTTAAAATGAGCAAAAATGAAGCTAACATGGAGGATTTATGTCAGTTTTATGGAGTTTATGGAGCTCATAAACAGCTCCAGGCGTCATTAAATTCAGGGTAAATAATTAGATACAGGTAAAAATTAAATCGCAGTTAACCTAATGGATTTTTTTTTGTTCTAATCTAATGTTGATGTGTTTAGATTCATCTAAATGGCACTAAAATGAGTGAATGCCACATAATGAAGGTCATTTGGAGTAGAGCTTGTGGAAGAAGGCCTGTGCTGGACCCACCTCCTTTGGCAGCAAGTTGTTGGTTTGATGCCAGTTTCCTGATATGGGACTGATCTGGGTGAAGTGGTGTGGGTGGCGTTCACTGCCGACGTGCACTTTCACTCACAGTCCAGGAACCGCAACAGGCGGGCCTCAGGGTGGAGGTCAGCCGAGGACTGGGTCTGAAGGCATGCACGGAGGTACATGGAGACGCATACTGCAGAAATACCTGAGAGATACAAAACAGAAAAACAAAAAGTCAGAAGAGGACAACCTGCCTGTTTGTCCTCTGTCTGATGTGCTCCAGTTTAGGAAACAAACACTACGAAGCAGAATACAAATTAACAGTGATACAGTACACTATATGAGGCAGTAAAGAAATATATAACAATACACTGTATGAGGCTGTAAACAAATAAACACGAATACAGTACACTGTGTAAGGAAGTAAACAGTGATTAGTATTGCGTATGAGGCTGTAAACAAACATTGATATAATACACTGTGACGAAGTAAATAAACAATTATGAGTATAACATGAAGCTGTAGACAATTACATGAGGCAGAATGCACATTAATTGTGGTGCAGTACGTTATATGAGACAGTAAACAAATAATAAATGACAGTGAGGAAGCAACGAACAATGATCAGTACAACGTAGAGCCATAAACAAGGCTTAAAACAACTATGAATTTTATAAACCTGATAATGTGGCTGTTAACTCACCTGTTCATGGTTATTTCCCATGTTCCCCTTCTGCTCTTAACATGTTGATAGTAAACATTCACTAGCTCTGCTGACGTCACACAGCTTCCATGGTGACCATTTTCAAACACATTAATGATCTGTGGTGGTTTATCTGCAGACAGCACTAAGTTTAACTCGTGTTTTGCTGCTTTGTCGTTTTATTTTCAGGAATTCCTACAGATGATGAACAGGCCACAGGACTGGAGAGACGGGCCCTGCAGGCTCTAAAACAGGGAAAGGTACAGTATCAGACCCTCTACTACAGTACAAGTACTAGGACATGGTGAAAATACTCCACTGCAAGAAAGGAGGTAGATTTCATGTGAGTGTTTGGGGGAACATGTTTACTATGGATAAACAAATTTGTTAAAAGAATTAAATGTAAATGTAGGTAACATTTACCTCTGACATGTAGTGGCGTTGAAGGGTAAAGCTTTATAAAAGGAAGTAATCAAGTACAAGTATCTCAAACTCACCCTACCTCTATGCAATAATCATAACCAATGCACCTTGTTTTTAATTTTACCCTGTATATATCCTTATATGTTGTATATATCTTTTATCTGTAGTATAAAATGTGCTTTTTGTATATTTTAATTTTAGTATTTTATCTTTGTAGTTTTTGCATATTGTTTTGTCTGTATGTTTTTTCCTGTTTGCAAATGCTTTTATTATTGTAAAATTATAATATTGTCAGTATTTTTCAGTATAATTTTGTGTGATATTAGTGTCAGTGTTTGCTAAACTGATTTTCATTATTGACAATAAAGATCTATTCTATTCCCCTCCATGTCATTGAACCCTTGTGACAGGATCCGTACAGTATCCTGAAGCCAAAGAAGTACGCTGGAACCAAAGAGGACCCTCACATTGTACCAAGCATTAACAATAAGAGGATGGTGGGCTGTCTGTGTAAGTCACCCGAACTCAGCTCCACCCATCTTTAATATGTTAACGTTGACCTGGAATCATGGCTCAGTGGTTAAAGGGTTAAAGAACGTGTCCACTACACATCAGACTGACTATGATGCTCTTCTGTTCAGGTGAGGAGGACAACACCGCCATTGTGTGGTTCTGGCTCCATGAGGGCGAGGCCCAGCGCTGCCCCTCCTGTGGGTCACACTACAAACTGATCCACCACGAGCTGCCTCACTGAAAACCACTGGGACATCGTATCCCGGGGGGGTGTGGCTCCTCCGTGGCCGTATACTGCAACGTGTGCATCTGCTATAAACATGTACAATTTATCATTAAAATGTGAACCTGAACTGAACGGTGCTGTTGGAAATCTGTTAAAAAAAGACCCAGGTTTCATTAGGGTGTGATTAGAGCTGCTTCTCACTAACAAGGCCTCTTCAAACAAGCTCTGGTTCTCAAACTGTGGTTCCAGGTACTGATATGACCCACGTTTCTACCAGTCTTGAGGGATCTCTTCTAATCGATGATGCATTGTTAATTGAAGGTGATCCAGTGGTTCCTAAACCTTTTCAGCTCAAGACACAAGTCAAATTTTGTAGTTTTCTTAGGACCAGAACTATATAAAACCCATCATGATTCACTGTGGATCTACATTTTATTGACTCCTCTGTCAACATACCATTAACCTGTTCCCTCACTCCTAATTTGTTAATTTTCTCTTATTTACCAAGTTCCAAAGCTTATAACTGAAGAACCACAAGGCCAAAATTAATCAATAACACATCAATTGAAAGGTAATTATCTCTAATTCCTGAAATTTTCTTTTATATTATGTGGCTAAAATACAACCTGAACTACATCAAGTTATATTTAGCTGTAATGTTTGTTTTCTCCCATTTTTTAATATGAATATAATTAATGATGGGAAAGGACCAGTCATGTGACCTCATGACATCAAAATGCATTTGTAGATCCACTGTGATTTATAAGTTGTGTTAATGACAAGCAGAGATGTAATATTGTAGAAATTGTTCTTACTTTAGTTCCAAACTCCAGAATTTTAATGATGTTTGTGTAACGTGTGTAATGCACATGTATAAATGATAAGTTGAGACGTAATATTGTTAAAATTCTTGTGAAAGGGTAGTAATATTTTCATAAATTAATGGGGAGAAAAAAAAAGTCATTATTTATAGGTCATTATTTTACTGGTCCGGCCCGTTTGAGATCATTGGGCTGAATGTGGAACCTGAATTAGAATGAGTTTGTCACCCCTGCATTATTATATGTGATTTAATCATCATTATCATTGTCAGTCTCTCAGTTCCTTACGTTGCTCATTTTGCTGCTTCTAACACATGAGCTTCGAGGGCTAAATGTTCACTTGCTGCCCAATAAATCCAACCCAGTGAAAAGTACCATTGGAATGAAATGATCAGTATCATTATCACTTCTACTGTCAGTGTTCAGAATGGTCAGTACAAGTGTCTGGTTCCTGTACACATCCTGATAGGTTATATATAGGTGTTTTATGCATTATTCAGAGTTTACTGGCAAAAACTATAACTCAATGTTGACGTTTTTGTGCACTTCCACAGCGTCAAAATCAGGCTCAAATGTGAGGAAACACCATTAACGTCCTGGTTCCACTGCCTTTACTTTAACCAGATAACTACTTGTTTTGCTCCTGGTTTCATAGTTTTAATAATTACAGTAAATGCATCATGTTCTACCCCTCAGTCCCACCTGAGGAGATGTGAAAACAGATCCAACCATAGACAATGAAGAATTAAACAACGGGACAATGCTTTATCCCCAAAAGTTAACTCAGTTTTATTTCGGTGGCTGCACTTTTTTGTCGGCAGATCGTTTTAAGGCTCACAGCCGAGAAACTCCACTCCGGATCTAAAGCAAACACCTCACACGGCTCCTTATTAAACTGTCACAACGGAAATTCTGTCAAACATAAAGAGCTGTTAGTTTACATCGTCGCATGGAGTGTACACATCAACTTTAACTTCTGGAAAATACGTTTTGTGATTCACTGTGGCGGCCTCGATGTCAGCGTTTGTGATACATTCGTCCACCAGGGAACATGACAAACATCTTAGTGCGTATAAAGTCTGAGCACAAGTGCGCTTTCGTATCAGGCTGCCACATGTCAGGTATTTTACAGGCGTTAATGCTGCTGTATACGTACCTTGTACTAGTAGTTCTGCTTCCTCATATCCAAACATGAATAAAAGCGTATCTACAAGAGCATCAATATCAAACGTGAATCAGCTTGTTATGGGCATCAAATACTGTGATGGCATGGAAAAAATCTGAAAAACCAAAGCCAAGATGAAGGTTAAAGTCCAAACATCCAACCTCTGGTGTCATGTGACCTCCTCTGTCCAATCAGTGTTGGATTCCTAAAGTTTGGACTGAGCAGAAATGTGCAAAACCAAACGTCTGGGAGTGCGGTTTTCCATCCGCAGTCTGGGTACTGGAGTTGTAGGCATTTCTGTGGAACATCAGGCCAGGTTAAAGCCTTGATTGTGATCGATGGCCTGCAGGAGCTTCTCGCGGAGTGTGTCTTTACTCGTGTACTTGGGCAGGTCCAGCAGGTTGAAGCAGGTGTGGGCGACGGGCAGGTAATGCTCCCCGCCGCCCGTGGGCTGGATCACCAGCTTCAGGCTTTTCATGCCCAGGATGGGGATTCGGTCGCTGCCTGTGAGGAACACTGAGGACAGAAGAGATGCTAATGGGATTAATCAAATGGAATTACATGGAAAGGTTAGAATATCAACTTGCTCACAATGTTTACATGCACAGAATATGGTGTTTCTTATTGTGAAAGACAACAGGACACAGTGTTTATAGATCTGAGAAGAACACCTGCACAACATTTATGCACAAATCCACAAATGTTCCAATATGGATTTGTTTGTTGTTTTTATCCACATGTTGAAGGTCTGGATGTTGTCCAAACCATGAACTAGGACAATAACTCTAACTAGGACTGTGTGATAAAATAATGATAAATCTAATTTTATATTGACAGATTATTGATACTTATCATTATCACGATATAAAATGTTTGTCTTTAAGGTTTATTTTGTACCCAAAAAGTCTAAACCTTTAGTATTTAATTGCATTTTTTTGTTGATGAAGAATTAAAAAAATTATTTTTATTTTATTAATTTTATTAACCCTTTAGGCATCAGAGTTTTCTTCCTTCCCCCCATTCAGTTCCGTTGTTTGTTGTAATAATATTGTGACTTTGGAGCTTAAAGGGATAATAGTAATAATAAAATAGTGGTGTCACAAACATTGTATGAACAAAAAAAAAAACACTAAAGAGAAAAAAAATACAAAAAAAGGACTTAAATAATCAACAAAATGAACAAAATTGAGCAATTATGTCAAAATGCTACATTGGCTTTACTGAAAATAGATCAATTATCAGCTGAAAATCTACAGAACTCAGATCTGGAATCTGATAATGTTAACTTGTTTTACTTAAAAAAATGAGTCCAGCTGTCAGGTGATTAATTTGTCAACGACATTAATTTTTCGGATGAATTCAGGATATTTCAGGATACCAGTAAATGCTGTTACATTAGGAATAAAAGTGGGGTTTTACTGTGCATGTAAACCCAGTCTTTACTGGAGTCGTTCATGGAGGAGCGTCTTACAGAGAAACTGCTTTTTCTTCTCCAGAGGAAGTTCATGGAAAACCTCCCAGAAGAGTCTGATGGTGGGATGGTCGGCCCAGTACTGTCCTTTGTACTCCGTACTCTGACAAACACAGACACAACATGTGCATGATTAACACCCGGGAGTCTGATCGGGTCCAAGTAAACCTGTTAAACCTCCAGACCTTCTCCAGCTCCGTCCAGTCGTAGCTAGTGTTTCCTATGACCATGGCTTGCAGTTCATTTGGTTGAAACAGCTCCAGAACTTTCCCTCCACACACTTTGTGAAAGCCTGCGTAGAAGCACTCGAACAGCGGAGCCACCGACGTGTTGAAGACGTAGTCCACGTAAGCGTTTACAAAGTCCTGCCTGGAGGGAAGAAAGGAATTCAGACAAACTGGTGACTCTGTTCTACAGAACCAGGGGTGTCAAACATGTGGGTCGTGGGCCAAAACATGCGGCCTGGCAAGGCTCCAATCTGGGCTGTGCGATGAATTTGTGAAATGCAAAAATTACATTGAAGATATTAACAATTAATGGAGTTAAAATGATTTAAGGTCAGGTTCCACATACAGACCAATATGACCTCACCTGGGTCAGACCAGTAACATACTACCATAATAACCTATAAATAATGACAACTCCAAATTTGTCTTTTGTTTTAGTGTAAAAAAAGTACAATTACATGAAAATGTTCACATTTACAAACTATCCTTTTACAAAAAGTGTGAATAACCTGAACAAATATGAACAACCAGAAATGTTGTAAGTGGAATTTTACAATATTATGCCTGTTACTAAATGTTCTGTGTATTTGGTTTAAGAAATTTCAGGTTGGTCATGTTATTCCCATTTTTTTAAAGGATACTTTGTAGATTATACAATATTTTCATATTGTAATTTTACTTTTCTCACTTATTATTTTTCTGGTCTGACCCATTTGACATCATACCAGGCTGTATGTGGACCCTGAACTCAAATGAGTTTAAGACCCCTGGACTAAATTAACTAAGTGGTTTCAGAGCTCAGCTCCAAACCTCTGACGTTACCTGTTTGATTTATTCACGTTGATGTCTTCACCGTTAGGCACCAACTCCAACACCTCAGTGGCTCCATAGTTTTCTTCTGTGATCTGAAAAACACAACTGTCTTAGATCTTGATCTAATGACATTTACATCTAACTTTTGATTTCATACTTTTACTTTTTAGGGTTTCTAAACATTTCAGAGTTGGATTATGAATGTAACTAAAGATATTTTACATCCAGTTGTAAAGGTTAGGCTCATTTCTAATTTTAATCTGTTTAATGGTGTTAATGGCACTCAGTATTAAACTCTATTTGGATCTAATGGATCTAACATGCCTTTAATTGAAGAAGAGGAAGATCTTTATTTCTAATTTGTTCAGTTTAATAAGTAGAAATGGTCATATTTAATATGAATCTTTGCTTGGATCCAGTGCTTCAATACACTTTTCTACAGTCAACACTCCTTAACGATCACAAAATAAAAGCCCTTTACTTCAGTGGTTAAAAACTACTGCTTAATATAACTTTTATTGTGTAAATATCTTGCAGTCATACTTGCAAGTAAAAAAAAGACACCTACAGTGACAGAGGGGTGTGTATTTTCTTTTGACTTCCCATCTTACTCTGTGTTCAGATCAAGCACGAAAAAAGGCTTCTTGCCATTACATACACAGTCGAGGCAAAGATGCAAAAACAGGAATTCAATGCAGTGTAGTGATATTTATCCCAATATAAAACTATATTATGACATTAGTCATTGTTGTTTTGTATCCCAGACCCGTTAGAAAAGAAACACCTGAATTCAACATGTCCACATCCTTTTGTCTATAATGAACTTTACTGATAAAGTATAATATTTAAATAAAATTTAGTGACATCTAGTGGTGAAGTTTCAGATTAAAACCAAGTGAATCTCTCCATCATTAATTATGAAATGTTTTATCAAATTTGTGCCAAATGACATCAGAAAACTATCAAGGAGCTGCAGCTTTAAGGCATTTTGAGGATTTAAACTCAGACGCTGGATTCTGGTTTTATTCTGCCGTGGGGCCGTGATCTTACTGTAAAGTTCAAGCAGAAGGTTTCCTCCAGGTCATCCTCCGTGTAGTCCAGTAACTGCTGCAGACTCCTGGTTTTAAAGATACAAACACTTCTTTTTTCATTTTCATCTGAACAGTGTGCAGCAGTCAAACAACAGCAGGTTCATAAACATGTGAAATGGAAACCTCCGATGACCGTTCATTGCTCTGACCTTCCCACATCTGGCATGAGCTCTTTGAGGTCGTCCAGCGTCGGTTTCCTCTTCAGCAGCTTCTTGTAAAGAGCCACGGGGAAGTTGAGCTCCACTATGGTGAGGTTGTAGATGGCCAGGCCGCAGATGACCCCGATGAGGTTGAACAATTCGATGTCTTCGAACGTCTGGAAGAGACACAAAGAGTTTATAGAAGCAGAGTCAGAATGTCCACTTTAATGAATTCAAAAAGGATGTTGTCATCTCTCACATTGAGCCATTTGTCCGTTTTAACCCTTTTAAGACGGTTGTAGCACTGGAGGCACAACCATCTGCCATTTTGCATTCACCATTATTCGAATTACCCTAACTCCTTAACTATTTGCGCTCCTGAGAAAAAAGTTAAAGAAAATTCTTCTAAAAGCTAAGATTCAGAGTTTTCTACTGCTATAAGGAGAAACAGTGTCTGTAACAGAAGCGGATGATGGATGTTTTTGTCAGTGAAATGAGGGGCTCTGTCTACAACTGGACAGAAAGCAAACAGAGACTATCACACAGGCTAAAAATGACTAGAAAGAACCAAAAAGAAGAACATGGACATAATGATCAAGACAAACTAAAATGTTTGAGCACATGGAAAATAGTTGAAAGTTTATTTCTATAATCTCATAAAATTTCATTATGAACATTTACAGCTGCTTTTCATAATAAACATGATAAAAAGGCAAATCTGTTTTTTTATGTTTTACTATAACACACCGTTTGAAGCATTTATGACATATAATAATGATAATTAATGGCCAGACATTAAAAGCTAAGTTCTTCCTGAAAAAAGGTGCAAAAGAATTGGCAAAAAATTCACACTAGAAAAAATTATGATTAGGTTTTAGCTGATTTACTCAAGCCTAGAGTGTGACATTTACACGCACTAAAACCTCATTGTTATTCCCATTGCATCCAAAGTTTGATAGGTCCTTAAAACGTAGCTGGTGATATGAACGTCATGAGCCTCATAATCACTCACCTTGTTGGAAAACCAGATGAGCCTGGACTCCTCATAGTACCGGAACATGCCGTATTTGGGATCCAACAGCTCCTTCATGATCAAGAGGAAAAACTCTTTCCTCACGCCGCCTGCATCCACTGCTTCTTCTCCAACAAAGATCACCTGCCGTGAGTGTTTTTACAAACATTAGCAAAGCACTATCCATGACGACTTCACTTAGATACACTCCACGCCACCACACAGTTACATTTGACAGTTTTTCCTACTGAAAGTGTTTTATCTGCATATTTTAGTCAGCTCTGATTTGGAAAAGTAAAAGGAGTCACAGAACAATATTTTAGCTTCCAAATGAGTCCAGACCGCAGTAATCTAAGAAAAAAACCCAAAATCAATAATTGTATGAAAAAACAAGCTGAGATCCAAGATGTTTTAGTTCAGGGGCAACATACATACTAATGACAACTCCAAATTTTTCTCTGTTTTAGAGTAAAAAAAGTAAAATAACATGAAAATTTTTACATATACAAACTTTCCTTAAAAATATGAATGACATGAACAACCTGAAACATCTTAAGAAAAATAAGTGCAATTTCAACAATATTATTCCTCAGCACAACTTACAGATGACACAAATTTTTACACTAAGTGGTAAAAATATAGTTTTTTCATGTACCTGTACTTGTTACTGTTAACTGAACCTGTACCTTGAGTGGTTTCTTGTAGTCTACGTTCTTGGACTTCCTGAGGACTTCCATAGTGTCTCCAACAATATTTTCCCTCCTGACGATGAGGATGAGGCAGGGGTTAACGGACTCCACCGCGGGCAGGAACATGGAGCTGAAGTTCTGCATCTGTGCCTGGTCCACCGCCATCTATCACAAGAAAGGACATTTAGAGGTTTGTTTCCATATTTTCATAGACACAGATACACAAATGGAGAACATGGTGAATAGTACCTGCATCTGTATGACAGCATCAGTCTGAAGGAGTGTGGTCTTGGCTTGGGCGTCAAAAACAAAAGGATACCTGCACAGAGTCACCACACTGTCATGACCCTGAGGATACAAAGGTATAAACCAATCATAACGATGCCTAAACACAGGCGGGTCTAATGAGGTGGAACGTGCGCCAACAGCAGACTCACCACCGGGTACATCTGCCTCTGGATCCATGTGACATACTCATTTCTGATGTCGATCAGGTCGTCCAACTCATGAATGTAGAATTTATCGTACTGGATGATGTGACCAGCCCTCTCATTCACCTGAAACACGAAACCTGAAATTAACTATGTGTATACACTTGATAATGTGCAGTTATAGTTAAACAACAACAACATCACCACCTCATCTTGGTGTGGAGAATATAATTTGTGATGGGATCAAAATTATTAATCTGATGATATGTTTGCATACATTTTACCTTTTTTCAAATTAATTGAGATTACAATATTACACTTAACGTGATTCTGACAATATTTCAATTAGCTGTTAAAGTACAAAGTAGGCTGTTTCCTTCTGAAATGTAGTAGAGAATACAGCAGCACAAAATGGAAATGCTCAAGTCATGTACAAGAGACTGATCTACTTCAAAACAGTACCTTGGTAAATGTACACTGTTGCTCAAGAAGATGGAATAATTTTGTTTTCAGACACATTCCTCATTTAATTCCCATTTCTACACATCAGTAATCACCTTTGGCCTGGTGCAGTGATTACATGCCTAGTCCCAGTTACACTTTAGCTATTAAGAATTAATCACACTGACCCAGTCATTTCATGAGAAGAGGTAAAACTATTTTATTACAACTTTATGGGCAACAGTGCATTTGTATCCATTATGACTTTATTATGATTTTTATCCTGTGATTATTAAACTATAGATAGTGTATATTATGCATATCGTATTATAATATTATATCATAATTACCTATTTATTATTATTACTACTTTATTGTTTCTACTAGTATTTTTTAATGTGCAATTGCCTGTTTTTTCACTACTGTTTGTTATAGCTATTGTTATTAATGAATTAATTATTTAATTGTAATATTTCTTATATGTGTACATTCGTTGTTGCGCTGCTACTGGAACTTTAATTTCCTGATGGTTCTGCCCAAGAGATCAATAAAGTTCTATCTAATCTAATCTAATCTATTTAGTGACTTCCTACTGAAACAAATAAATTTCTCACTGTGTGCAGGATGTCTAAGAGTCGGAGTGAAGTGTCCAGGAAGCAGGAGAAGATTCTCTGCTCTACTTGAGGAATGCCCACTTTGTGCATCTGCAGCAGGTAAACCACCACCTCCTTGTACAACTCCACCAGCCGCTGGAAGACCGGGGGCTCAAACGTAGACCACCAGTTTCCTGAAGCAGACAGAAAAACAAACATACAAAAACATGTGAGATGGACCAGAGGAATGACGCTGCTGCAGTAGTCCAACCCTTCCCCAACCTACCGAGCACCTTCAGTGGAGCCTCTTTCAAGCTGATCAGCGATTTGGCAAACGGGATCGAGATGGTCACGTAATTATTCCGCTCGGTGAAAAGGGGGCATTCTGGAAGAGTGAGGTAGAGTCTCAGCGCTTCGATGTCTGGAGGAGAGGTTGTTAGTCTGGGGATTAGGTGCTTCTCTAGATTAGCAGCAATCTGGGAAAAAACAGAGTTAAAACGGTTAATGTCCACCGTGATAATGGAGGAATGAGGCATCAAAGGACACTGAAGACGAAGGGAATGAGCAGCTTAGACCGACAGAAGAGGCAGAAACCACCAACTGATAATACAGTAAGAATGTCCACACTGTATTAACCCTTAGATGACCAAGTGTCTCTACCCTCTACTCCTCCATAAATGGGTCAAAAATGACCCGCGTTAAAACCAATGTGTTTTTATGCCATGTTTGTCATTTTATCAGATTAAAATGAATCATTTTTTAAAATTATATTTTGGTATACAAAAGAATAATTTCATCTTATATATTTAATTCTTATTTAACATTTTTAACAATTTTAAAATGTTTTTTTTTTTTAA
>JAPQRQ010000008.1:4423889-4437418 GCA_037367365.1 Apogon talboti
ACCCATTTTAACTTTAAAACGGCACTAAATCACTGAAATAAGCAAGTGATACGGAAACACCAAGTGTATCAGCCTTACACTGGGCTTTGTCTCACGAGAGCAAGAGATGGGAGATGTGGGGACGCATGTCAACCAATCAGCGTACAGACCACCGACGCCTCGGCGATGTACTGAGACCGCGAAGTGTGAGGGTTCACTGTATTATTATTACTGCTATTATTATACTTGAAAAACTGCACATTCACATTTACAGGGCTTTACCTACATTTGTGGTAGATCCAAGAACTTGGATGACCGGTTTAGGGGGGGGGTACTCTTACAAAATTTTTTTATATTTGAACAATAAAAAATATATAGCTTTATGACTGATGCTTGACACCATATATACCACATCTGTGTCAGCATTAGCAAATTCTGAAAAAATAAAGCAGATAATAAAAAAGAAAAGTTTAAGCTTGTTAGAAAAGTCCCACTACTAAACGGTCAAATAGTCATTTAGTTGTATGTTTGTTTTAGGTGGTGTCCAAAATGACTTTGCATTTGTAATAATGTGCTGAAAACTGTGATAAAAGGAATATGCTAATTTCTGCAGTGCAATATTGTCCAAATAATGCTTCATAGGCTGTAGTAACACAGAATTATAGGTAGTGTATTGCTTTTAAAGTGGCAATTAACACACAAATCAATAAAAGCCCTAAAAGAGTAGGTCTTTCTTTCTTTAGAGGAAATGGAGGTGACGGTGTATTTGCATCGTGTGTATAAAACATCCTCACCTCTTGAAAGTGCAAGCGAGTGCCAATACCCACAGGCTACCTGAGCGATTTGTACATCTGACAAAGTCTTGATGTTTCTGCCATTTTAAAGGAAGGAAACAGATGCAGTTTAAGTTTGTCCCCATGAGTTCAACCATTTATAAAAATAACACTGACAACTCAACACTTTACAGAATAAGACAATAAAACCCCGTCCAGTTTCTTACCTAGGCACACGAACACATTCTTCAAAGTTACCCAGGCCCAGTTGGCCGTCCGAGCCCAGACCCCATGAAAAAACCTGCCCTTTGTCATTCAGGGCGAGTGTATGAGACTCTCCACATGACACCGCCTCGATGATCTGTGCATCCAGGGCCACAACCTGCTCTGATAGAACAGACACAAATGTACAGTAATGAGTCACCAGGACGCCTTTAGCCTTTACATCCACCGTCTTCTACTGGGAATGATTTACAGAAAGACCCAAACTGTCAGAGTTCAATATTTTGAGTGAACAGAGAATTTGGTGTGAATAAGAATGGTGGAAAAGTGATGGACTGAACGTCTCAAAATCAGGGCACTTTTGTAGATATGAAGAGCAGTGGTCAAATAAGAATATCCAGAGATTTACATTAACCAAAGTTTTACAATCTTGCAGCAGCAGCAATTTCAAACCCTTTTATTTTAACCCTTAAACTATTTCTGTGGTGACTTCAAAATGATTTTTTCTCTACGTCTTACTCTAACTATTCCTTGGTGGTTTATTCACATTTAGTATAATATTATGCTCTGCATTTTGCATTTTTCAGTGCAAATCAGGTATTTTCATCTATATAAATTACTGATCATGTAGATGTTCAAAATAGCTCAGGGTAAATTTAACAGTTATATCAAAACAGAAAAAAAAAATAAGCAAAAGTGACATTTTCAGCAAAATATACCATTGTCTGAACATAAAAATAACCGTCTACAAAGATTGTCATGTGTTAAACTACATGGGTTTTAATGGTGAATCGATGTTGCAGAAGATGATGATGTTTCTTCGTTCACTACGTGGTTGATGATCAGAAGATGCTTTCAGTCGCTGGCAACTGTTTATGTGTTTGAGGGTCGATGTGCTGCTTGGCTCTATGTTTTTGCTGGTGTCATGTGATGAAGCACACTGATGCTCTGCAACTTGGGAAAGTTATTTTTGTGGAACCTTGACGCAGATATGCAGGAGCAGCCCCCAGATTTAACACATAAATAAGTCTTTTCAACCACATGAACCTAAAAGTCAAAGTTGCAAAAAGGTAGATGAGGGTTTATGGTGCTAGTAAGGCTTTTAGGTCTTTAAGGTACACATGAAATACTGAAAACAAAACTGATGGACCCTCAGTCCAGATCTGAGCTGACAGGTTGAACGTTCAGATGGGTGTGGCTGCTACATTTAGAGACCACGCCCAACAGATCTGCATTGAGCCAGACTGTATGAGAGCATGGAAAGATTAGTGTTGACTCACATTTACAAGCAGGATTGTGTCTAGGGATCACAACTGGTCTTCCTCTAACTTTACCACTTCATTCTCAGAGAATATCCTTTTTTTCCTCAAACTTTAACTTTGAGAGTTTCTTTAATTATTACCCACCTCCTCCCACTCAAATGTCTTAAATTTTACTTAAAGTGAAATTAACGTAAGTGTCCACACTCACACCAGCATTAACAAAGCTTAATTTTGTCACAGTTTTACTAAAATATGGAAGCTGTTTGTGTTTTTGGATCCATATCTAAGTGAAATATAATTTACTGGTCATAATTTTTTTTTAGTACTGAGGCAATGGCATGGCAAACAAATATTTAATGTGGTATACAAAGGCAAAAACAACAGTATGAAAAGTACACCAAACCCCTAACAGCAGGGATGATAGCTGATTAATCAGTGATGGATTTTTTCCTGCTCTAAACTATCATTATTATGTCCATCTAATCCACTAACAGTTGATCTCTGATCTAGAAAACTGTATTGCTGGTCAATATTAATCTGGTGGAATTCGGGAGGTGCCGATATATCAGTCAAACAGTGGTACTAGTCATAATAAGATGTCTGTTCACCAATGACATATCTGCTGTGTTATCTCAAAGGTTAATCCATAAATTTGAATCTGTGGTTTATTCAAATATAATGTAATGAAGGACAGAAAGACTTTAAAATAGTGACAATTTTTGTATTCATGATGAAAATTTCTTTCATTTTCATGGGTGGATTAATAACAACAAAAATAAAAAGTAGAGAAAGTGACATCAATATCAGCATAGGTTACCTGCCACAATGTCATTTTAGATATAGGTATTGGCCAAAATTTTGTTATATTGCAATTATTGTTGGCAATATTGCAGTTTGCTGTTGCCTTTATTTTTCCCAGTTTTTGCAAGTAGTTCACCCTAAATCCTCGTAAGCATGAACCCTTGAATTGCAGCCTTTTATGATTATAGAACTGCACAAGCTGATACTGTGATTACGACTGTGTTTCTATTAATTCTGCAAACCTAGCTGACATTAGAGCTTCTAAAATTGCAGTGTTATTGACTTACACCTGAGTTATTCTGACATTTATCCTGCTCTCTTTCTTAACTTACTTGAGAAAGAGATGTTTAAACTCACAAAGATCATCACCTGGTAAAATAAAGGATAGGACCTCACCAACCTGGTTTCTTTCTGGACTTCTCGTGCCCCAGCTGGCCCAGGTCATTGCAGCCACAGGTGTACACAGTTCCATCCTCCAGCAGGAAGGCTGTGTGCCTACGGCCACACCCCACATCACACACTTGCTTCCCGTGAAAGAACTCACATTTTCGTGGCTCAACCACAATCTCCTCATCAATCCCACCCATGCCCAGCTGTCCGTAGGAGGCATTGCCCCAGCACAGCATTGTTCCTCTCCCTTTTGGCTTTGCAAGCCGGTAGGATCAGCGCCTGTGTGGAAATAAGACACACCTCAGCTAATAAAACAGTCACATCTCCACACATTTCAGCTTGGACCTAGCAAGAAAACCAACCCCGGTGCATCCAAATAATATTAACCATACATGTAAAGGCCTGCGTGTTTAGCTGACGTAGCATCTGTGGGATTTATAAACATATACAACATCAATGCATTGATCTCGTAGAGCAGGTAACATGTAAACAGACCAACCAAGTAAGCTATAGTTATTAAATTAACCGTGCTACCGGAGTGAAGTGGCTAAAAATTACACTTCCGGTTGGGGCGTACGGGATTCCAAACTAAAGTTTAAAGCTTCAAAACAGCTCCAATAAATACAAAGTTAATGTTCATATTTTAAGACAGCTTATTCGCATTGCAAACTCTTATTTAAATGAACGTTATATGACAGTAAACCCTCTTCTGGGGGATATTTATGTCGATATGCTTTGATAGAAATGAAACGGAAGTGTTATTGTCGTCTTAGCTAACGGTCCATTACCATGAAGATAAGCGGGGCAGATCGCACAGACTCATACAACTTGACTTGGTTAAGTTAGCATGAGTTAAACTGAAACTAATACGGTTAGACCTGATAGTAAATGATTTAAAGAGACAAACTGGATTAGTGTTAAAAGCGTTTAATACGTAGATACACAGCGTTTCTCTAACACTGCTGTAATGTTAGCATGCTAATGTCATGACAGAGCGTTAGCCGGAGCTCAGAGTTTACTGAGTCAGGAGACAGCACCGCTATCTACCCACATCAGAATGGTTTATTTACTGACAGCCAAGTCTAACTTATAAGAAACGTTTTACTGCCGTTGAATATTTCTAGGACGGTAAAAGCAAGCAAACCTTACCAAACCCGCCAGATCTGTTCACTGTTTTTCAACGTTTAGCTCGTTAGCTGCAGCGATAGCTATCGCCGCACATAACAGCACATTTTCTGTGCTTATTGTCAAAAGTCAGGTATCAGCTAGTTGACAAAATTCCTTCCCAATCCCTCCACTCCAGTGTGTCTGTCAACAACTGCTGTACGGTATGTTGAAGAAAAACGGAGGTAAAGCTAAGGAGGTGATAGTCAACTTTACCGAGACACCCTTTAGGAATAAAAGCCCTAGGTTACAGTAGAAATACTGTACAGTACTTCATTATGAATACCTGAAGCCAAGCTGTCAAAATTACACGAGTATTCACAGCAAAATGTACTTCAAAGTTACTAGAACCACAACTACTCCTACTAATTAAATCACCAACATCATATAAAACATCATACAAAGTACTTAAAATAAGTTCGACCTTAAACATGCACCACATTAAAATCTACCATATACAAGAAAGAGCAGAAAAATGAGACAAAATTCGTATTTTTCACAGTTTAATTACATATAGCTGATGCATAGTTTCACTGAGTACAGGTAGATTTATGTAGTGTTTATTACTAATATCTAACAGCGATACACTATCAGTAGTCATGTATGGAGCGCCAGTGGCTTTTATTTTGAAGACAAATTCACCAAACCGGAAAAGCTGCTGCTTCTATAAACACCCACTTGATGCACGTGAGGAAATGTCGCGAACCATCTAAAATGTTCTAGATGGAGCAGACGTGCGCATGCGCGTCTCTGCAGCTCCATATGTGCACATGCTGTATGAACGACCACATACCCATGGCCCCGCCCACACACGTGTAGCTGATCTTACAATATTTATCAGTTTAGTAGGTAAATAATGTTGAAGTTTTAATAGGCTGTAATGTCACCTTGACTTCACTTATCAAGGCTGTTAGTGTTTTAACTATTGTAGGATAAAGTTATTGCCCATTTCATTCAAGTCCAGTGAAAATAAACACTTTAAATTTACTTTTTTCTTGAATATTTAATAGTGTTGTAGACACCTTTCCTTAAAGTGTTCAATTTCTGGAACAGTTAAGAGCACAGAGAGGTTTGGAGGTTGTTTTTGTGATAAAATTTTACATTTTTCAAGAAGAAATATGTAGTCACACTATTTTTAGTAATTTTGGCCCATCATTTCCATGTCTGAACTTAAACAAACTGCTAAAAGCTGTGATGCTAGCATTTTGTAGATTGAAAAAGATTATTCAGATAATTAGTTTTTAAAGATTTCAATATTGCTAAACCCATTTTCATTGTTTTTGCAGAAAAAATATTACATGCTTCAAGAAAAAAATATAATCACACAATTTTTAGTCATTTTGGACCATCATTTCCATGTCTGAATGTAAACAAACTGCTAAAAGCTGTGGTTCCAGTGTTTTTCAAACAGTAATAAGATCAATATTTTTTCAGTTTTTAATAACTCCAAACCCATTTTTATTCAATATATATATCAGATATGGCACAGAAAGATATCAAAATTTATCACATTTCAGCATCTCCAAGGCAAACGTTTAGTATTTTTGTGCAAAAATTTGGAAAAGGCAGCAGAAAAGAAATATATAACACTAAAAAAAGGTTAAAAATAGAACTTGCCCATGACTTCCACTGTTTTATGCTCTCCACACTGATTTATTTTATTTTAGTTTAGTTTAGTTTAGTTGGTCCCAAAATGGTTGAGGTGTCGAGACCACGACATGGTTATATCCACAAATACCAGTTCAGACTTTTTCAGCTTGAGACTAAAAGCCTAATTTTGTGGGTTTTTTTTCAGAAAATACATCATGAATTGAATAGATCTTCTACGTGTCTTTTTTTGCCTAATTTTTGGATCTCTTACGTAATTTTATGTCATCCTTTTTGACTCACTCTTCTTTTTCTTTAATTAGGAAAATTAACTCACATATTAAATATTATTGCTCCATATTTATCTCTGCCAATAAAGCAAAAAACAACTCAATGAGTCATTTAGGATCCAAGCCTAAGTTAGCCCCCCCCCCCCCACACACACACACACACACTCCTGAAACCTGGGAAAACCCTGTTATTCATGTGATTTAACAGAGTTTTTGGGTGTGACATGCATGGTGCTATTTCCAGCAGACACAACTGTCAGTCAACAACAGGCCGTTTTACGTACACTGCTTTGCGTAACTGAACTCATGTCTCCCTGTGCCATCGTCCTGGTATGAAATGCCACTGGTCCTGTCCTGCAGGTTCTTCTGGGGTATTTTTCGTGTCGTTACTTATGCACTGTTGTCCTGTATTTGACTCACATCAGTTACAAATCACAGGACAAGGAGGACAAGGACGACAAGAGGACACATGCTGCACTTAGTGGGTGTAAGTAAATGCTCCTTTATTGTTAATTTCTGTCATTTTAATTCAGTGTAAAAGGTAAATAACTGATTGGAGTTTGTTCTGCTCAGATCACTGTGGGCCTTCTCATCATTATAATGGTTTTTTCTAAAGGACTTCAACAGGTAAGAGATGTTTTCTCTTTTTTATGTAGGTTTTATTTGTAAAAAAAAAACATCTCAGTGAAATATTAACATATATGTAGTTTTACTGCAGTACAAGTCATAAAGAGTCATAGAGAGAGAAAAAAAAAAGAAAAACCAAAAAACCTCAACCTCAATGTGTAACATGTTCAGACAAAATGGGACATATTAGATTTTCCATGTTGGGCTCTTTAAATATTAGCAGCCAAATGTGAGTACATGAAATCTGAGTTTTGTCCTCTGTCCTGTCTTCAGTACGGTTTAAATGTGGACTGTTGTTGTTGACATGGACTCACTGTATCATCTAACAATAGTATTTTAGATATAAATACTACAAGTGTCTGTAAAATAATACGTTAACACACAATAACTCAGTAAGTATAATAGAAGAGAAGAGAAGAGAAGAGAAGAGAAGAGAAGAGAAGAGAAGAGAAGAGAAGAGAAGAGAAGAGAAGAGAAGAGGCTTTATTAGAGCTTGAAATAGCACGTGGTCTCTACCAGCGACAGTGCACTATACGACTAATAAACAACACAATAAAATACAGACATATATTATAAAATATAAAATAGTGTGCATTAGAAATATGTGCAAATTAGTGATCTATAACAAGGTAAAATAGTCTTAATTTTATGGCTCTTATTTAAGAAAAACTACAGATTAACTTCAGAAAAATTATCAATGATATCATTATTTTAATAGATAAAGACTTCAATGCATCAACTAAAGTGTTGTGAACCACTGTACCATCCTAAAGTAATTTTTAGTTTTTGTTTTGTTTGTTATCTTTTTGTCTCGTCTTATGACCTTTGTCCCATCAGCTGTAGGATGAAGATAAGATTATGACATAAGACATGGCTGACCTGAAAGTTCAGGGATCAGTGATTTTTTAAAGGCTTTGCATCATATTCATCTCAAACAAATCCAAAATCACACTTAGGACATTTATAGCAACAAGACAATGAGACATTTGGTAGAGATGAATAGAGCCCTCATTCAAAACAGGTGAAAACTGTGTAAAATATAAATAAAACTGAATGTAATGATTGTTAAATCTCATTAAGACATACTTTAGTCACTATAGAATATAGAACTTGAGAAAATGGAGCACTTTGATTTTGATGGAAGCAACATTACTCCAAAAAGCTGTTTCAAAGCCACATTTCCCAAAGTATATCATTTAACTGTAACAACAGTCCTCAGACATGTGGACGTGAGACCAGTGGACGGAGTTTAGGAGACGAATGTTGAATCTAGTGGATTTATTTCTGCTCCTTTTACTCAAATAAAAGACCAGATTTCCTCCGTTATGGGATGAATGTAGATTTACTGCTTTATTTGAGGAGATGCATCTTCGAGTCACAACAGTAAAAAAACACATGTAACGGAAACTAACAAAATGAGAGGAAGCAGGAAATAAAATGTGACTTTTGTCTTTGTTTTAATCTCCAGCAGGTGAATAAACCTCATAAGTCACAGCCGCTGGAGTCGTCTGCCAATGGAAAGATGGTACGTATGAAAAATGAAAAACAGTCATGACCTAAATATAGAGTTTAACAAAACACCCTTTTGTTCATTGAGTTGATTTTTTTTGTGCTTTTTTGTTAATTTTGTAGATTATTTTTGCTTATTTTTCTCATGTAGTTGATTTTTGTTCATTTTCCTTAATTTTCTTGATTTTTTTTTTTTACATCTTTCTGTTCATATAGTTGAGGTTTTGTTCATTTTTGTTAATTTTGTTCATCATTTTGCTTGTTTTTGTTCACATATTTGAGTTTTTGATTGTTTTTGTTTATTTTCTTGATTGTATTATGTTCTTTTTGTTCATATAATTGATCCTTCTGTTATATTAATTTTGTTGAATTTTTGGTATATTCACTTCATTTAGTTCATTTTGACTTGAACTCATTCTTCTCATTTGCAGCAGCAGAAATGATTGATGATTAAGTTACTCATTAAATCACAGTATTATTCTCAGTATTAGTATTGTCACACATTAACCCTCATTTTCTCTTGTGTGTGGACCTTTGTTCTTATAACTAACTGATATGAGATGTTTGTCGTGTGTCCAACAGAAGGATCTGAGTGAAGAAGACGTTCACCTTCTAGCCCGGATCCTTTCGGTCGGTTTAGTCGATGCAGATCCAAACTACCTCCACCATTTGAAAGGCTACAGGGATTTACACGGAGGATGATGTACTTCAACAGACGAGTTCACACAAGTTATTGGACCAAAAAAACCAAAAAAAACAGCTGTTTTTTGTCGTCGGGTCGAGGCTGTTCAGCATCAAGTCAAGTTGTTCATTTATGTCATGATTGATGGAAAATGATCCTCAATGTTGAGGTTAAACATGACTTTGGAGAGACTTTATGTCTGGAACATGTGGCTGCATTGGTCGGAAAAGAAGTGGAAGTGAATGGTATAATAATATAGTCGATTACAGAATCAGTAATGTAAGGCTCTACCTTCAAGACCTGCCCCGTTTTCATTCAACTTGGTCATATTATTGATATATTTTTGCTCATTTCCTTTACTTTTGTTGATTTTTTTGCTTACTTTTTTTTTTTTTTTTACATTTTTTTTGCCATTTTGTTAATTATTTTGCTCATTTTCTCTTTGTTTTTTGTTCATATCTGTTCATTTTTTTATTTTTTTGCATTTTTTGCTCATTTTGTAAATTTTTTTGCTCATTTTCTCTTAGTTTTTTTTTGCTTAGTTTATTGACTTTTTTCTTCATTTATGTTCTTTTTATTGATTTTCTTTTTGGTTCACTAATTTGCAAGATTTTTGTAAATTTTTGTTAATTTTATTGGTTATTTTGAAGGATGGGTTTTATGAGCATCTAGAAAAATGTCAAATCCACCTATCCCCTTCCCCCAAAAACTCCTCAATAATTTTATGAAAAACATAATTTAATACATTTATTATATTTTAACTCAGAAAAAATAAAAATGTGAGGACCACAGTGATGTGAACGGACCTTTATTTATCAGAGTTGATTTAATACTAAAAAACACTTTTATTACTGTAACATTCATATGAAAATGAGGATATGTTTGTGTGTAAGTTACTCCTTTAAGAATCTGAGGCTTATTTTACTTTTGCTGTTGTTTCATTCATGTCTTTACCTGCAACAAGAAAAGGAAGAAGAAGAAAAGAGGGAGATTAGAGACACATTTACAGGTTTTTACATGTTTTTTCTGTAAATGTTTCTCACCCCAGAAGTGGCTGTTGAGTTTGTCTCCTAAGACGTAGAGTAAAGTCACCACTGACATGTTAAAAAAGAAGAACCCCACCAGACCTGCAGAGCTGAAGTGTCCGAGGAGGGGGTAAACCCAAATGCCCACCGACATGTAAACCCATATAATCCTGCAGAAGTGAGAGAACAGTCAGTATCAGCGAGCCCATCGGTTCAGCATGTGCTCAGAGAACGGGTTTTTCTTGTACAAACGTTCACCGTTCGAGACATTCCCCTCATGACTGCAACAACACAAAACTTTAATGGAAGTGTAATTACAATATATCACCCCTCTACATGCATTTTGTTCATGTTTTCAGCATTTTAATGCAGACGATAACACGAGGTTTTACAGTTTTAGGCCTGAGGCTGATTGAAGGTGAATGAACACAACAGATGCTCAGGACGAGTCTCAACGAGTTACAGTAAAGCAGTAGTTCAGGCCCACCCCCATGGAGGACGGAAAATCTCCAGGCCCCCCTCAACCCCAACAACACTGTAACAGTGGTGTAATTATAACAAAGATAAAGGTAATAAATCTTTTAAACAGTACTGTATTTTGCTAAAAAAGTCACTTTTTCTTCAGTTTTCTACATTTTTTAAAAATAACCTTTGAATTTAGAAGAGCGAAAAACTAAAAATAATTCACTTAAATGAGATGCATTAGTGCAGCTTCAGTGTTTAATTTAGCTAAATCTATAAATACATTTTTATTACAGAAATTATTTTACACTGCTTGAACCTTTCCATTCCTTAATACAGTGGTTTTAAAAGTGGTGGCCACCAGGGGGCGCTAAGGGGCCTCAGAAAATTAGAGACAAGATGAGAAAAAAATGCAAAACAAAACATTTTAGTGTGAATATACAGTGTGGATACATGTTAGTTAATAATATCCTTATGCTAAACAAATGTAATAATTATAGTATAGTGAGTAAAAGTAAGAAAAGACATTCTAAAAGTCAATGTTTCTTAACATATTTTGCAGTATTGTCGATGGGTTTGCAAAGAGGGGCCCTGGCCAGAAGCTAGTGCTGTTTGGGGGGCCTTGGGATGGAAAAGTTTGGGAACCCCTGCCTTAATACATAGATTGTTCACTTTTAGTACTTTTCATTTAACCTTTGTTGATCCCACTGAGATACAACATCTCACATATAAAACACATTAAAAACACAAACACAACATAATAAAGGCAGAAAAAGACAAACAAAATAGAATAAAAGTAAGACCTACCAGGATAAATATGACACCCCCACTACGCCTAATGCTGTCAAAGCCTGTTTAGTGTTGGGATAAATGTGAGGTTGTACCAACACTTCTCCGAGTAGAACAGGAAGGACGAATGTGTGCTGAAGAAACAGAAAGAACTGGATTTAAGACAGAACAGTTTGAAAGGTTCAGTGTTTAACCCATAAAGACCCAAACATCCACCACTGAACAAAACCACCTACTGATCAAACATATTTAATACCCGTTGATCCACTAATCCTATTAATACATGTCAATAATTGGTGTAAAATACAGTTATTCATCTTTTCATGGTCATCAGATATGACCTATTATTTATAGGCATAATGTAATATTATTTTTATCACATTAAACCAAGAAGACATTTGATTGGAGTCATTATTTATAGGTTATTATGGTATTATTTTCCTTGAGATCATATTGGTCTGTATGTGGAACCTGAAACAAACTGAATCTAATCTAAGCTCCTCATGAATTCATCCCACGGGTCGGATTGGAACCTTTGGAGGGCCGCTTTTGGGCCACAGGCCACATGTTTGACACCCCTGCTTTTAACCTGGTCTGTTTTCCTGGTTATTCTGCCACTGAGTCGATCTTATGTCACCACAAACAGCCACATTTTCCTGACCCTAATATGAAGGTTTAATTATCGGTGCCATTACCCAACATTATTTATAACTGATCCCTCCTCCTCCCAAACCAGTTATTGTTATTTTTCTTTACAATAATCCTTTTCTTATTTCTTTTTCTTTGTCCTGTTATCTACTGTAGGATTGTGTATCTGTAAATATATGTCAAATGCATGTTGACAGACCATGGCATGGTTCATCCAAGGAGGGAAGAAAGTGTCGATCGTTGCCGGGTAGACCAACTCTCTGTCATAGGCAAAGATGGACCAGAAGAGCAGAACGACAAACTACACACCATGAAAAAACACATGTTAAACCCAGAGCACATGAAGTATTCAGTGATCACAACAGAGCCACTTGTGAAACTCCTCACCATGCCCACTGGGAAGGCGAACACAGCAAACAGACGGTCCTTCCATCTGTTCAGGGAGCTCCCCGACGCCTTCCCCGGCTGAAGATCATTCACTGCAGCCAGGCCAAAGAACGTCATCTGCAGCAGCTGGAACATCACAAGCAAATATTAAGGGTTTTCCTCCAAAATATATACAGGGGTTTCAAAACGCACCACTCAATCTGAACTTAACCCTTAAAGACCCAGTGGTACTTCTGTGGCAGCTGCTACATGAACTTCTCTCTCTATTTAACCTTTCTTATAGCCATTTATTATAATATTATTTTGTGTATTTAAGCATTTTTTTCAGTGAAAATCAGGTATTTTCCTATATTTAATTCACTGATCATGTTCATGTTCATTAAAGCTCAGATTAAATTCAAAGGTTATTATACCAAAACAGAGAAAACTGAAGAAAAAGTGACTTTTTCATAAACCCAGTGCGTCCATCCACTGTCATTGATCCAACTCCATGGGTTTAACTGGTGAATCAATGTTGCAGAAGATGACGGTGTTTCCATGGTAACTATGGAGCCTCTGAACGTCCAAATGGGTCATGTCTGATGACCATGAAAAGATGACAAACTGTATTTTACGTGAAATATTTTAACATATAGATAGGTTTAGTGGTTAAGATGTTATTAAACATTTTAGATCAGTAGATGATTTTGGTCAACGTTTGCTGTTTGGGTTTTTATGGGTTAAAACAAGATAAGAACTTTTTTGTCACCAATGTTTCAATACTCTCATAGTGAGTAAAGACAGTGTGCAGATTTTAGATAGATAGACAGACAGATAGATAGATAGAGAGAGAGAGAAAGAGAGAGACAGAGATACATAGATAGATAGATAGATAGATAGATAGATAGATAGATAGATAACAGAGACTCACCAAGTTCAGGAATGTGAGATAC
>JAPQRQ010000008.1:4437518-4450943 GCA_037367365.1 Apogon talboti
GTTTGTTAATGAAATATTAACAATGTTTGTTAGGATTTTTTTGGTTTCGGACATCTTTTGGATAATTAAACATGCACAGGGTCAAATTGACCCGGAACATCATTGCTGTTTCTGACAAATGAACATAACAGGAGGGTTAAATTGATGAACTTAGGCAATATCTCTATTCTGTTGCACACAATATTTACTCTGTGTTTTTATGTAAAACTCCAGGGAATCATGAACCTTCGTCTTGTTTGTTTTGACAATCCAATTGGATAAGTTTAAAGGTGTATTTACTCATTGCTTTATTTGCACAATTTTAATCAGACAACTGTAGTAAGACTCAACCATTATTCTACCAAATAATTCATTCAGACAGTACTTTTGTCTCTTTTCTCCATATTTGTATGTATTACAGTTTGTACAGTCCTCTCTCATCCTGTATTCCCCCGCAGCAGACAACAGACAGGAAATGACATCAGGAAACTGTGACCAATGACATGCATCTCCACACCTATTTAAACACATGTTTAATCCAGACCTTCATCATTCTTTCCTTTCTCCCCCAGACTCATCATCTCCTGGTTCTTCTTTCATTTGACATGAATAACATGCAGAGACAGACTCATCCACTGACATCTGACACCACTGATAATCTCACTCATATAAACTCATAATTATAATGTTTATTTTTACAATAAAAGTAATATAATTGGAACAATAACCTTTTTTGGGTCCATCATTTTGTCAATGGACAGTGAGAAATGATTTTGAATATCATTATTATTATCATTTATTTTTTTTCTTCTTAGTGTGTGTGGACAAAAGGTAACAGCAATATTTTAGATAATGTGTAACAATTTATTTATGAATGAAATAATAAAGTGGTGGTGGGATGTTAATCACTCACTAAAATTTTTATGATACTTTTTGTCTGACTTAGTACTTATCATCTAATAGATAATAATGTATTATTATTATTATTATTATAGACTAAACGACTGAACAGTACATTAATTAGAGGTACACTCATTATTCAGCAGTAATAGGAGTTTGTACTATTTTTTGCAAATTACAGGTTTTATCTAAAACTGGGACAGACAGTGGCCAATAGTTAATACCAGGTTTCAAAACTCTGTGTAATATTCAGTTCCACATGTATGGATGAGCCTTCAGATGTTCAGTGACTCAGATGTATTTATTTCAGTATTAGATGTTTATCTCAGCTGTTTCCCACTTATTTATAAAATGAAAATGAAAATGCATAATCTGTTTAAATGTTCTTTAAAGGATTTTTAGGACGATTAATCAGTTTTTTATTATGACATTGGCCATTAAAAATCCACTATCTGTTGATCTCTAATAGGTGGTAATTAAATGAATCCTATCATCAACATCTAGAACATTAAGAATAAATATTAATTCATCAATAAGATAAGATAAGATAATCCTTTATTAGTCCCACACATGGGAAATTTAAATATGAATAAAGCAGCAAAGACAGAAAAACGGTAAAAAAAATTCATAACAAAAGTTACAAGCCAAATATAGTATGACGCAGTGGTTCCCAAACGTCATCTCAAGGCCAAAAAAAGAATTTGGTGTCTCCTTGGCAACCAAACATACTAAAAAGTCATGAATTGCCACAGATCTACATTATTTATTCACTTTTCGACTCTCTCTAAAATCCCACCTTTTTTGGCCTCTTGTGTTTTTTACAGTTTGTTGCCTTGTTGTGTCCTCATCATTTTAGTCATTTTATGCTATTTATGGGATTTTTGTCCTTTTCAGTCTTTTATGATACATCGTTTTCATCTGAATGCATCTTTTACAACTGAGGCCTGTCCTCTAGATTTCACTTGGCAACATTTATCATCTCTTCTAGATGACACTTTTAATATACTAGTTACAGTTTATATTATGATGAGAAAAATGCAGAGACTACATTTCCTGATGGGTTTAATAATGCGAGTTAATCTTTGACCTTTTAACCCATAAAGAACCAGTGCTACTTTTGTGTCAGTTCCCAAATGAATTTTTCTCTCTATTGAACCTTTCTTAAGTGATTTATCACCAATTATTATATTTGTATCCTCTGTATTTTGCATTTTTTTAAGTGTACGTCAGGTATTTTTCTATATTTCCTGAAGAAAAAGCGACTTTTTCATCAAAGATATTAATAACTAAGTATAAAAACAATTCTCTATCCGCTGTCATTGATCCAACTCCATGGGATTTACTGGTGAATCGGTGTTGTAGAAGATGACGGTGTTTCCATGTCTACTACTGTCCCACTGAACGTCCAAATGAGTCATATTTGATGACCATGAAAAGATGACAAACTGCATTTTACACCAATTATTTACATGTATTCATAGGATTAGTGGATCAACAGGTATTAATCAGTTTAGATCAGTAGATGGATGGATTTGGGTCTTTATGGGTTAATATTATTGCTGTATATCGTCTTCTTGAAATAAAAAAAATAAATAAAAAAATATCATAAGAAGAATAAGACTATTATTATTAATAATAATTGTAGTATATAGTGTATAATAAGTGTTGGTGGCAACTTGTGACCCATTTTGGGCCCTGACCCTATGTTTGGGAAACACATAATAAAATAATAATAATAATAATTTTAATAAAAAAATAAATAAATAAAACAATAAAACGTCAAAACTATTATTGCACTCATTGCTGGGAATATTGTAAGTGGAGGTTGTAAACAAAAAACTATTCTACTTTTGTCACTTTGGATATATTTGGGATATTTTGTACTTTTACTTTGGGACATTTCTCCTTTAACTAATAGTAGTGTTTTTTGTTTTTTATAAATGTAATACTATTAAGTGCAGATGAGGTTCGGGGTCTATGTTGGGGGTCTGCGACATAATAACTTCGGGAACCAGCGCCGTCCGCCCCCGACATTAACCCCGCTATTTCGAGAAACTTCCAGCCCACTTTTCCACGTCACTTCAAGGCATCTTTAAAGCGTCCGTCGGCGGCGCGAGATGTCTCAGTACCCGACAGCAGGCGACATGAACGGCATGAAGACGCAGCCGCCGCTCCACACCATGGCGAATAACGACAACGACCCTCTGCCGCTCGGATGGGAAGTCAAGATAGACCCCCAGACCGGATGGCCGTTCTTTGTGGATCACAATAACCGCACGACAACCTGGAATGACCCGAGACACGACTCGAAAAAGGTAGAGGAAAAAGCGGCGGAGGAGTAGGAGGAGAGCGGCGGTTAAAGTTGGGTTGACAGTGTTAGCGGCAGTTAGCTAGCGCCAGAAGTCGGTTTTCCGTACCGAGCTGCGTCGTCATGTACCAACCGGGGGAAGCGCAGACCAGCTCGGTGTTACATATTAATCTTGTTGACTATAGGCCTTGTTTGGCACCGTCACCTCCCCCTCACCGACAGCTCATAAGCCTATTATAACGGGTGATCAACCCCGTTATGTTCCCGTGTCATGATCTAAGGCTATATTTACTCGATGACTCACCATGCAGTATGTAAAGGCGGCCACTATTTTAATTACGCGTCGAAAAACACCGCCACGTCCAGTTCGCATTAAACTTTTTTCCTTACAAGGATTGAGGCAGGTCCGGTGGACTTGGAGAGGCGCAGGCGGACCCGCATTCCCCGTCCAGCCCCGTGTTAAAGACGAACTGCGGGAGAAAACAGGGGAGACCCGTGTACTGGTGTGGAGAGTGGGACTGGAGCTGCCAGCTGGTTGTGTTCCCCTGTTGTCCAAAGTTAGTGTCCCGAAGAATCTGCTAGAAAGACACAGCTGTCAGGGGATAAAATTGGTGCAATGCTGCTGGCGGAGCTCAGAGTCCCGGACTGAAATGGCAGAGGGCAAAGGGTCGTTGGCAGTTACATGAGTAACTTTTGTTGCAGGAGAAAAATGCAAGTGGTTTTTCCACGCATATGTGGTTTTTGTTCTGCAGGGTTCTGTGTTTCTGTCAGAACTATGACCAGCTTTTTATGTATCATTAACAGACAGAGTGCTGAACTGTGTGCAGACCTGTTGCTTTAATACAGTGGCTGTCATTAGCAGGTGTCATTGACAAAACACTGCACTGGCTTCTGGAAGAAACTGCAATACTGATAGATTATTATAGATTATACAAGCTATTTGGGGCACAAATTCATGCAAAACCTAATCCTAATGCTCAAACTAAAATAAGTTTTCCAAAATCTAATGTTTGCATGTGTTATAGCTGTTTTTCCAATATTTATATGATAACTAAATCCAATCCAACTTTATTTGTAAAGCACTTTAAAACAACCACAGTGGACCAAAGTGATGTACAGAAGAATAAATAAAACCAAAATGAAAGGATAAAATACAAGAATAGATTAAAAGACATAAAAAAGCTGTACAATTAAAAACAACAAAAATAGAACAATAAACCAATACCAAATAAACATTAGAATAAAAATAATGATACATTAATGGTCCAAACTGATTCAAGATTCTGTATATTTTTATGTTTTTCTGCAAAAACATACAATTTCTTTGCAGCAGGTCTTAATACTCCACAAACATTCAACTAAATCCTTCTCAAACTCCAAACAAAAAACCTGAATCCACTGGAAACTGAGAGCAAACATAACATTCTCTCATCATTAAGGTAATTACAAGACAGAAGGATGAAGTCTGCATTGTCTTGTAAGAAAAACAAAGTGAGAAAGTGCAACAAGTGTGTTGCAATGAGATGGATTCACTTCGCATCAGTTGATATTGAGAATTTATCTATATTAGCTTATATCTGTCCCTTGAAGAAAGTTATTTGTAGTTTTAAATGACCATATACCAGAGGGAAGTGACAAAAGGTAAAATACAAAACAACCTGTTGTCTCAGATTTTGTGTATATTTTTTCATTATCTTTAGTTTTGATTTACTGCCAAAATATATAAAAACTAAGCTGAGTTCTGACTTAACAAGAAAATTACACCTATTATGGCTTTGAATTGTCTCTTTTGAGCTGAAGAAGACAAACACTTAACAAGTAGCAGAATATTTCACAAATCTATAAGCAGAACATTCAAAATAAATGCAATACAAGTATTAGAAACAGACAGGAGTAAAATAAAGTAAAATGGTAAAAGATTGAAACATGTGGAAGTGTTTTAATGTGACCAAAACAAACCTAAAAATAAAGTAAAACATGCCATTGTTTGTTGTATTGTTATATTGTTATCCATACAGTTGTTAATTGCATTAATACAATACAATTGTCTGAAGTACTGGAGTGAACATACTCATTAGTTGCAGCTGCTTATACATTTATTCTAAAATTATTCACTGTGACACATTAACGGTTGCGTCATTCCCACCCGCTTCATTAAAAATGCAAACATGAATTAAAGTACATTCTGCTTTTTCTTAATAAAACATCCAGTGATGAAGCAGAAGGCCGTTTCTGGTCAGTGCTCAGTTTTGCGATGATTGCGTAACAATAACATGTTAGTTTCGAGGGTGTGACGGTGTTTTGTTTGTGGGATAAGTCATGAAATTCAGCCAGGTTTATGATGTCATTCGGATTGCAGAGCAAATAATATCAAACACAAACACAGCAGCTGTCTGACAGGGATATGAGAAAGGTCGCCATTAATCAAACCTTATTTTCATTTGCCAAATGCTCAAAGAGGTGATACTTTTGTCATCCCTCTGCAGAAATGTCACATTTTAACCTAGAACCTCTGCGATTATCTCAGCTCTTCTCTCTCCAGACTTCTCTGTTTAGACACTGTTTACAGACATCACATAGAGCTACATGTATCACAAAGGATGTAGGTGTTTTGGATGTATAATCAAATGTAAAACTGTAAGTGGAGGAGTGAGAATTCAATAATATACAGGAAAAAAAATAATGTTACTCCCTCTTCTCACATAATCAAGAAAAATAATAGTGGGAAACTGACTTGAGAGGCTTGTAGAGTTGTTTACTGTCCTTTGCATGAGATGAAACTGAAAATTCAACTGTCGTTTCGCTCAAAATAGTATAAATTCAATTAAAATCAGTGATATGTGTATTATTTACTAAACAGTCATAGTAGTGTTAGAAATATACATATATGTATATAGTAAATTTGGTTAAAGCGACTTACACTTTATGTAATAAATGTTAAACAGACGGATCCTGACTACATCTATTTGTTTTGTTTTTGTTTTAATTACAGGATGTTCTGTAGGTTTCTTTGGGATGCAGGTGCTTTGGTTTGGGGGTGTAGTGTGATTTATTTTACAAAAAACGAAGCATTTGTCATGATTTTTGCTTATTACAGCATTTTCCTGTTCATGGAAGATTTTGGCAAAAGTAAACTGTGTTTTCAATTAAAAACATAATTTTAGACCATATTTTAATCATACCAGTGCACAAAAACATGGTTAAGAGAGTGTAGAAAATGAATAACACCAAGAATGCTTTAATAAGTCCAGGCCATTTTTAGGCCTGAAGTTTGTGAAAGACAGCTCTAGAGAGTTATTCCCTTTTTTTGTGTGACTTGTCATAACTTGACATGGGAAACAAACTGTAAAATAAAAAAGCTTTGCTGCTTTTGATCCATGATATTTATATGTAAACTTGTTCATAACTATGTCTCAGGTTCGAGAGATTTCTTCAAATGGTCCCAACATACCACCGGAACCGAGCCCTCAGGAGACCCACAAGTCCTTTGTGAGGGAAATGAAACACCCTATCCTCCGGCCAGGTTACGTCCCGATCCCGGTCTTCCATGAGGGAGCAGAACTCCGACAGCAGCAGCAGCAGCATCCCTGTTACGCCTACATCCAGCCTTCAACCGCACAGAATATACGGACGGATGGACGGACACCTTCCCCGACGCCGGGCATCCACTGCAGACCCAGATCACCTTTACATGGACCCTCAGACAGCTGCCCCGCTGAGCCAGGAAAGGCTGGCTCACCTGTTTCTCAAACTGCAGAGGTAAAAATCACAAACAAATATGAAATAAACCATTGATTAGATTAGATTAGATAGAACTTTATTGATCCCTTGGTCAGAACCCCCAGGAAATTAAGGTTCTAGTAGCAGCACAACACTGAATGTACACAATAACAAAATATTACAAGACAAAAAGGAAAGAAAATAGTAATAACAATAACTATAAAAGATAGTGGAAAAATGGTGGGCAATTGCACATTAGTAAGTACTAGTGGAAATACTAAAATAGTTGTTATAATAATAATAATAATACAGTAATTCTGTTACATTACAATATGCACAGTATGTTTGTGTGTGTGTGTATATATATATATATATATACACACACACACACACACACACATATATATATTTTAGAATAGCATAACTATTAATGATAATTAAAATAAAGTGTAAATAATAATAATAATACTAAGCAGCAGTTAGAAAACTAAATTACCAAGAATGCACACTGGAATACACAATAAACAACATTGCACCACAGAACTTCATACTGTATGTCTGAATTGAAGTAAAAGGCTTTTATTTACTGTGGGACTGTGTTTTCTCTGTAAGGTTTTCACCGCTCCACATCACCAGCCCCCTCGGCCCAGCAGCACAGGTCTCCAGGCCGGTTACATCCCCATCCCAGTGATCCACGAGGGAGGAGGAGGTCCCACACAAACCCAGCCTCAGTTAAATCCCTCTGTGTACTCTCAACGCGTTCCCTACACCGAGCACCAGCAGCCCTTCCACCGCATTCAGGCAGACGAATGGCCGCCCTACTCTGCCGCCATGCAGCCACCCCGTGAACGGGCTTCTCCAATCCTCCTCCCCCAGCACCGTGACGCTACGACCATCCACCTCCCACCTCACATCAGGAGCCAGTCACCGATTGTATCGCAGGTGATGGGAGAAAGACCACAGGTAATTTGACTGTAGAATATATTTACTAGAGCCTGACCGGTATAGGATTGTTATGATGGGTAATGAGTAAAGGGTCAGAAGAAACAAAACAAGACTAATATAACATGACCTATTAGTTTATGAAATATAGCTCCAATTTCTTTCATTAGTTTGTAATAATTGCATACCTTCTCTGCTTTTTGTCTGGTAATATATCTGTTGATATCCAGCATTAAGGTGCATTACTGTCAACTACTTTGTCTGAATGTGGACCAGAGCTAATATCCCTTTAACTAAACTGCCCAACATGGACAAAACAAACACTGACTCTAGCGAGGGACTGATGCTGCTTTTTCACTGATGCTATTAGCTTGACTCACCTAACTCGTCGTAGATTTTTTGATATTTCCACTGAGTGAGAGCAGGGACTACCAGCTCCTATTTCTAGTACCACCAAGGGAGCTAAAGCGATACGAAACATGACGAAAAATCATGCAGATACAGAGTCATTGCTGTATTATTAGGTATATAATGTATGTCATTGTGTCAAACCAGCCAGACCAGCCGGAAATCTCTGGAAAAAAAACTAAATATTCACGTTGGCTCTATCATGATAAATGAATCACATATTGAAGTGAAAACATAGTATACTCACCTGAAAAAACCTCAACATACCATTTAATTTTAGAAATTCTAAAGCACAGTTTTAAGGTTCCTCCTCCTCCATTGGCGCTGATGTTGCGCTGAAGATGACTTCACAATAGTTTATGCTGTGTCACTATGATGACCAGTCACACTCAGGGAGTATTATAGCCACAGTGGCAATGCACTGCGCTGGTGGTCAAACTTAGCCAAGACTGACAGCAGAAGTGGAAAAGCAGTGTAACATGTATTTTGTGGCCAGCATATTTGGAGGCAGCTGGTATTGAGTTGGTTGCAATCTGAATTTTCACCTCTAGATGTCACTAAACAACACACCCTGTACCTTTAAAATCAGAGATGACCTCTACAGTTATTACAAACTGTCAAATATTTATTCAAGATCAAGATAGTTTATTTGCCATTTGTACACATTCAGGTACATAGGAATTAATATACAGAGGTCTCAGAGTGCAAGTATAAAAGATTAAAACATACAATCAGAATCAAAGTCAGAAGATAAAAGCAGTAAAAGCAGTGACTTGTAATAAATATCTAAAAATAAACACTCTCCACAAATTGTACGTAAGGATATTGCACACAAGGACACTGCACATTCTCTCCAACCCCTGCTGCTTACAGTCACATTGTATGTTTACAGTTGTATTGTATGTTTATAATTATATTCTATTTTTAGAATTTTTATATTTTTCTTCTACTTGACACGAGGGCCTTAAAGTGTTGCAATTTCAGTTTTTCTGTACGTGCTGTGCATACGGTAAACTGACAAATATAGCTGACTTTGACTTTAACTGATATTATGCTGTTTAGTTTATTATGTCACATCACAGTAAGAAGGTCAGGATTGAAACTGACTGGGCCTTTCTGTGTGGAGTCTATATGAGTTCTCTAAAGGTCCTCCTGCTTCCTCCAACAGTCCAAACAGTCATAGGTCAACTGGTCAGTCTAAATTGCCCCTTGGTGTGAATGTGAGAGTGAATGATTGTCTTTATATGTCAGCCGTGGATGAACTAATGACCTGTCCGGAGTACTCCCCATGTTCCAGCCACTCGACAAAGGATTAACTAGTCTCAGAAAATGAATCAATGGTTGGTGAATAAATATATATCGGTCAGGCTTTAGTCTAGTTTTTTTTATGTTTTAATTCAATGTAATTAGATTTTGACACTAACATATTCTTATGACTCTTTTTACATTTCAAGGTACAACAGCATATCCTCACAAGAGAACCACCACAGAAAATGGAGCAGGAACAACCAGTCCCTCAGCAAAAACCCGATAACACACCGCATGTCCTGCCGCCTTCGCACACAGAAGCTGAAGGCCAAAAGCCTCATCAACCTCAGCAGTTCCAACAGCCTCCACCTCAGCAACCTCAGCAGTTCCAGCAGCCACAGCAGTTCCAGCAGGCGCCCCCACCTCAGACAACTCCACTGCCTCAGCCACCCGAACACTCACCACAGATGCAGCAACAGTTCCAGCAGCCGCAGAAAGCAGAGCAGCCGCAGCATACAGCAGACATCACCGTCCAAATACCGGCAAAAGCAGACGCCCAGGACACGGCGGCTGCTCCTCCAGAGGCCCCGCCCCTAAAGGTGGAGCCTGAACAGGCCGCTCAGTGCCCAGTGCACCCGGGTCTGGCTAAGGTACAGCAGATTGTTGCACGGGTCGCCAAACTGGAGCAGGAGGTGAAATGTTTCGACGGAAAGAAGAATGATAAGAAATACTTGTTACTGGAGGAGCTGCTAACCAAAGAGCTCTTAGCACTGGACTCAGTCGACCCAGAGGGCAGGGCAGACGTACGGCAAGCGAGACGGGATGGAGTTCGCCACGTTCAGACCATACTGGAAGAACTGGAGCAACTGGAGGAGCAGCCGGCCAGGCCTGCCAGCGAGACGCCAACAGAGGGAAACAACCTGCTGCAGAAAGGGGAGCCCAGCATGATCTCCAAGGAGAACGTAGAGATGGCAAAGGAGATCTCATAATGACTGCACACTTCATAAACCGAGAGAGAAGGATGTCCTGCTGTACATTTGATAGTGAACAAATCTGCTCTGGCTAAACTTCTCCCTCCTCTCACTACAGCATTTGTGAAAGTTGCATGCATTGATTAACAGTGTTGGTATTTCCTGCCATTCAGCACATAAATTATGGTAGCTCAGTGCAATCATGTTTTTCAAGCCAATGTCGTTGCCTTCTATGTTGTGCCAACGTCTTCATAATAAGACAGCTATCATGATTCAGTTGTTGACAACAATTTCTAGTCAAATAAAAGTTTGATTAAGAGGCCTTTATCAATAAATGGAAGAAAAGAGTATTTTCTTAAGAAATGTTATGTGTAGTTGCCTTTTGTCATGATCTGATATTGTATTGAGCTTTTCTGAATTCACTTGGAGCACCTGTTAGTGTGTGAGTGCAAACACTGGGGCTTTAAAGCAGAGTCATTGCAAAAGTCAGTCCACCGATAAACATTTTCCCTTTTATAGCCACGGGGCTATGTCAGAGCTGCTTTGTCACAGAACACAGTGAACATGTTTATTGATGCTGCTTTTTGGTGCATTACTGATTTTGCTGTCTTTGCACTTTGCCGTCATGGAAACGTTACCTTGCTGGAAAAAATCAGCAACACTTCATTTTGAAATATATCAGTTACACGAGTTTTGATTGATGTGTTTGAGTGTTTGTATGTGCATTAGTTTACTTGTTATTTCAAAATATTATATCAGTATTTATATCATTATATAGTATTTTGGTACATCTATGAATGTGTAATGAAAAAGGACCTAAGAGGTGTATCTTACTTGAGATGTGAGACAATCAGCACTCGGTGCTCATAAGGAATCGGTGTAAGTTGTTTGAATGTCCTTGTATAACTACCAAAGCCACAATCTGTAATAGCACCGACACGAAAACGGCCTAAAGCCTTAACAATGCCAACTGTGAGATAATTACTTTGTTTTAAAAATAGCCGCTAAAGTGCAAGAAAACCTCAATCTGTCTTTGAGAACGGTCCAGAATTACTTTTATGATTACATTCTGTTTGTGTATTTGTCACTATATAATGAGATAATAAGCCATCTGTTAGGTAGGACCACTGCTTTTCAAATTATGGATTGTGGCTTGATCACTTGTGGTTTATGAACAGCAGAAGTAATGTATTATTGAAAGAAAGTCACGTTGATACGGTTGAAAATAAAATGTATTTGAAATGACCTGCGACTAATATTTGGGTTTCTGTCAATTCTGCGAAGTCCGGCACATTTTCGGATTTCTGGGACATATTTACCTTCTGAAGTAATTTGTGTTTTAATGATTTATGACTGTGTGTGTTCCTGTAGATGTTTCTGAGTCCGTCAGCTGTTTAAGTGCTGGCTGAGTTTTCCACCTGAGACTTTTCACTGCTCAGATAAACAGTTATATCACCATCTGAGGTCAGCTGCTTCTTGGCTTTTCCCTCAGGACACTGAGACATTCCAGGCTCCACTTTTTTTCTTCCTGTCTTTGCAGCGGTGCCCAGTATATGTGTATACATTGTAGCTTTGTATTTATATTACATACAGTACAAATATCCAGTAGTGTCAGAATAGGTGTTAACTTACATTTGTTGGCAGTTTCGTAACAATATCATTCTGCCTCTGACTCAGCAGTTCACTTGATCCCTGTTGGTTGCTGTGATGTTGACTTTGTAGTGTCGTATCAATAAACACATTTGTAATAGTAAATTATGACTTTCACCAAAATGATGAGGTTTTATAATAACCTCATATCAACAGTGACTCTAATCACACAATCACCATGTTTACTGCAGGCTTTTTAATATTTATTTGGGAGAAAAACCGAAATTTGAAGCTGCATTTTTTTGCACATCTTAATTTTTGTTTCTCATTTGTTACAACTTAAAGAGGCTAAAACCACATTTAGTTACAATTAGAAACAAAAAATATAGGAAATAATGTAGAAATGTAGCTATGTGGATATACAATTCTTGCAGTTAAAGGTAAATAAAGGTTGATGTTTGTTGTCCATATCTGGATGACCTGGATTCGAGTCCATGTTTCCACTGGGTGCTGGTCCATCCCAGTCCACGACACTTCTGGACACAGGTAATATAAATCCTCCTCTTGTTCTCCACTGTAGTCCTGACCCATGTGGTTCAATCAGCTATACATGAATGTTGGTTCTGGATCTGGTATCGTCATGAAGGTCTGGATCTTTACCCTTCATACTGTTGTTTGATGCATTTGCCTACTGTTTTGACTCTGATGTTTTCATGCTTTCCTGTTAACTGTGCTGAAGAAAGTCAGTAATACAGGAAGGAAAGGGTGTTATAGTTTCAGCAGAGCCTGGACTGAATCTGGTAGTGTTTAGATCTGGCTCATGTCAACCTGGTCGGAGAATAAGAGGCTCAAATATCCAGATCCCTTTGTGTCTTTGTGGAACACCGTTTTTGATATTTTAAAATCTTTCTCACTCACTTATTGTCAATTATCACTCATTATTAGTCCTAGATTACCTCTACATACATGGAGACATAGATGTACTGTATATTTACTTAAGAAGTTTAACCAGACAAAATTAATGAGATGAGAAAAAAATATTGTGAGAATTATGGTATTTTATATTTTTGTATCATGTTTTGTATTTATTTAATTACTGCTTACTGGTGTGTAAGCTCGGTTACCACCGAGCTCTGTGGTGCAGCCGAAAAGACGGGACCATGACGGTCAGACCGGGTACGTACTCGAGTATTATGTGCATTTTAAATTATTTTATATTTTAATACCTGTTCACTGGTGGATTTTTAAATAGTTTTTTAAATCTATTTTTAATAATTGATTCATAAATGTATTTAACTGATAATCATTATCATTTTTTTTATTCCTGTTGTTTGGGAGACTTTTGCGTTTGTTTGAGAC
>JAPQRQ010000008.1:4459845-4483746 GCA_037367365.1 Apogon talboti
TTACATGTTTGCCAGTGTGTTTCTATTTCATGTTTTTTTTAATTTTATTTTAATATTATTTATCTCCCCATTATCCGATGTGTTTTTTTTTTAATTATACAATGTTTTCATTTTATTATTTTATTATTGTTTATTTAGGTGTTGGCTGGCGATATTTCTATTTGTTTTTAGAGAGATTTTTTATTTTATTTTATCGTTATTCATTTATTTGTTGGTTGGTGGGTTTTGTTTTTAGTATATATAATTTTTAAAAAATGTATTATTTATTTACCTGCAGCCGGTGATGACGGCCTCGGGTCACGTGTCTTTGTTTGGAGCAGGAAACTGTCGGTTACGTCTTGAACGGAACATCTGCTGGGACACTTTCACACTCATTCACTCATGTGGATTCGGCTCTAATCTGTCTGCTCTGACTGTAGGAAAAGACGCTTCTCCAGTGGAAACAAAATGTGATGATCAATATGCGTAGAGGCGGAATAAACAAATCCGACACGCATCCAGCTGCTGTTAGCCTGCTAGGTAGCTAGCTACCGTGGCTCAGGCGCCTGTGGGAGACGAGCTAACCGGGGCTAGCCTGTCGCTGTCCGGCTAGCTACAGTTCACCTCCAGGACGTGGAAGTTGGTCATTACCCGCACCTGGCTCTTAAGCCAGCCAGTTATTTATTTTCACACTACCTAAAGGAACGACAAAATGGAGCTATTCCAAGCCAAAGACGACTACATTCTCCAGAGCGGGGACCGAGCTCTGTGGTGCAGCCGAAAAGACGGGACCATGACGGTCAGACCGGGTACGTACTGGAGGACGGCTCCGTGTGCTGGAGCCGGCTATTTACTGGACCTAACACTCATCATTACAGCCCGCAGGGAGAACAGGCTGATTAGTCGACCTGAGTATACATAGTTAAGGTTATTTTATTGATATCTTTGCACCTGACACACTTCTCTCTGTAATCCCTCTTATTCGTTCATCCTGTAATGAACGACACCGACTAATCCACCAGAAATTATCCAGCTGTGTAAGTAGTACAACCCGATTTACCACTGAAAGGGTTCAAAATGTCGAGGTGTTTCATTCCTATGTCTTGAACTCATCATTCCGGGAGTGCCAACACCCCAGACAGACTCTAAAGTTATTGCCTTGCTCCTTATGTTACACACTGACACATGACAGTCTTCCCTTTAGACCCATGAGGCTCCAACAAAAAGAATATCACAGAACTGGATGGCTCTGTCATTTAATGAACACTTCTGATGGAATGGTACAGTATGATAAACGGTTTATCAAAAATATAAAAAAATATGGCATGACTGATGCTCATTAAAACCAGTTTGTCATACGTCTGGAAGCCGCCCCTGGCGTCACACCTTGACCACATTACAGAAATGAGACTAAAAATATGATCATTTTCTTCGGCATGTACTTTACTTGAATATTCCCATTTTATTCTTCACTACATCTCAGAGGCAAATACTGCATTTCATACTGCTGCTCTACATATATCTGACAGCTGTAGTTACTTGTTAAATTACAGTTTTTTGTCCTTTTTCTTGTTGTCTTTTTAGAGCTATGTGTCTGTCACAGGATGGCAACGCTACAAAAATACGATTATCTCCTAAAATATGATGCACTTTCTTAAGCTACCAACTGTATGTAATATAGGTCACATCAGCTCAACCTTAAACAACTATTTGAGTAAAAATGCAACATACACGTTAATGTATTAGTAAAATGATCAGAAAAACATGTGTAACAGTAAAGTGCTGACAGGGACTGTTTCAGCATTACTTTTCACACTACAAGCATTTTGCTGATAATGCATACCTCTACTTTAGTAAGATTTGCATAAATTTTACTCATAGTGGAGTATTTTCAGTGCCATATTGGTGCTTTTCCTTAAATAAAGGAACTGAAAATGCTTTCTGTTGCTGGAGATGAACGCCTAGGCTGCTGGGGAAAGAACTGTAAGACTGTGAAATACTGTCGGCTGTGGGGAAACAGACATATTCCAAGTGAAACCATTGGCTGAATCCAAAGTGAAGTTTCATTAGTGATAAGAGAGGTCTGTACATGTTATCCTGTGTGTCGGTTGAAGCCGTATGGCTGTGCAGCCATCCTGAACAGGTTTTTAGTTGCACCACTGTTTCATTATTTAATTGGAAAAAGGGTTTCCACTGCTCACTGGGTTTCCACACCACTCTTAGGCACACACTAAAGTATTTCCATGAAATTAGACTTTCTCAGTGAAGTTGTGGTTTTATTTTAGTATTTCTTTCTGTTCCACCGCCCCTGTGGGGCCATCACAGCTGGTTCCCTTGTACATGATTTCTCTGGCTGGTGGAACAGGAAGAGTCATTGTCTGAAGCTGCCTACAGTTGATGTTCACCACCCTGAGCCACACCCTTCACATTTTTCCAATTTTCTCCACCATGATGTATAATCCATCACCAATGCTAAGCATTCCTGGTTTCCCTTTGGTTACCAAGTTCTTCCATGACCAGATGTGACTTCACACTTGGCCTGGTTGAATGGAAACAGGCTGATGTTTTTCTATAAACAAATGACACCAGCTTTAATTGTATGACTTGAGATTGTCTTTGCTTTGAGTTTAGTCAGAGAATATAGAAGTAAAGAAGGGCTTTTTTTTTCTTTTCAAAAAACTTTTCTTCCATCATGGTGGAGGTGAAGCTCTGTTGCTACAGACTGATGTTACTGGAAAGAAACAATTAGATTTATTGTCATGTCAGGATAAGCAGTGTGTACAGAGCTGCCTTTCCCAAATCTAAGGTCAGGACCCAAAATGAGTCACAGAGCTGTTAAATGCACAAGAATAAGAACATGTGAATTTATCTTCCTAGTTAAGATGGAAGATAAGTTTATAAATGTTGGCATCATCAAAACCATGTGAAATGTAGAGAAGAGACCTCAGATATGAAAGACAAAAGAAGATGAAAACAACATAAAAAACGGAATGAGATGAAACAATATAAATACCACAACTAGAGGAAAAAATTTGAATAATGCAAAGGAAACAGTGAAAAATGTGTTTTAATACAATGAAAAAAACTGAAATGTAGAATAACACAGAACACAAAAGGCCATCACGCATGAAGAGCTGAAGAAACCCCTTCTTTTAACTGTATATGGCGCTAATATAGCGTCTTTTCCATTTAGAGAGTTTATGTTCAGTTTAGATGCCTTAAGAATTCATCCTACATCTGCCAAACAGCAGTTGTGTAAATGTTTTCACTCAAAATGCACTAAATGGTGTTTTTATTTTGATGTGTGTTTTATTAATGATGTTTACATTGGGCAGAATTGTAGTAAAATATCCCACCTTGCCTTCAGCATTGATTATTTTGACCTGAAACTTAAAAGGTTAAGAGCGTTGACTTAACATTTACCCACTAACAGAAAACATGCCTATTTTGAGGAAGTCTTTGTTTGCTTTGCCTCCAGGTTAAGCTCTAGTGCAATCATTAGGTGTTTGGTAGAAAACATACATAAACATCAGACGAGGTGACATCCGGCCTCAGTGTTTTGTTCCTGTTCGCCTTTGTGAAAGTGAATGCTTTTCCTGTTGGTTTTGCATTGCTGCTTTTGATGTTTCCTGTCTGATTTATTTATTTTTTTTATTTTGCAGCCACAGACCTGTTGTTGGCATGGAACCCTGTGTGTCTGGGTCTGGTGGAAGGCGTTATAGGGAAGATACAGCTCCACACAGGTAACCTTCAAACATATCAAATTATCTGCATTTGTATTTTCTGCCTCTGTGAGATAAATGTGTGTATTTATGTTGATGATGATGATGATTCAGCTGATGATGGAAGGATTTAACGCTGTACCACCACTGTGCAAAGTATGTGTTGTTATTCTATCAAATTACGGATGTGAGGCTGATTTAAATATTTATTTACCAGATGTCTTATGCTGCCTTATTAAATAAATCTGTACTTTTTGGCCGGTGTGCAGCTGGTGCCTTCACACCTCTCAGAATGTGAGGAATTCTGCACCCATCATGCAACTCCTCCCACCAACGTCTTCCTGGCTTTTTCCTCTCTGCAGATCTTCCTCTTGGCCTCGTGTTAATCCGGCAGAAAGCGCTGGTCGGCCACTTACCTGGAAACCACAAAGTCTACAAAATCACAAAGATTGCAGTCATTCCACTGTCTGACGAAGAGCCTCAGGAGCTGGAGCTGGAGGTGTGCACACTGATACTGAAACAACAACACCGAGGCTACGTCCACACTAATACATATTTACCTCATTTAATTATTTACCTATTTAACCCGGGACATCTATGAGAATGAAATGGGGTTTTCAAAGTAGAACTGGCCAAGAGCACACACCATAATAACCAAAAGTCACCAAATAAAGCCTGATAAAATACAACAAGGCAGTCAAGGGAAGATACAAGAGACAATATCCCAGGAATATCAATTACACTCTTTGAATACATCAGGGAGACAAAATCTGTGGAGGGTTTGCAGAAGGTTATCCAATGACAAAATAAGAGAAAGCTGTTGTGTAAAAATCCAAAGTCACGTCGTGGAGTGAATGTAGTAAGAGCTTTGTGGGACAGAACTGCATTTAGACCTGCGTTTTGTTCATGTTTGTCCTTTTTGTTGTTTTTTTCTGTTCATTTTCGATCTTATTTTGTCTTTTTCGTAATATTTTGTTCATGTTTGTCCTTTTTCTTGTAGATTTAAAATGTTCTATCTTTTCATGATTATTTTATTCATGCTTATCCTTGTTTAGTTTGTTAATTTTTAAAATTTTTGGTTATTTTGGTCATTTTCTGGATTATTTTGTTCATGTTTATTCATTTTTATATTTATTCTTTTCATTTTGTCTCCTCTTTTGTTTGTTTTTATCCAATTTCCTTAATTATCTTGTTAATTTCTGTTGATTTTGTTCATGTTTGTCCTTTTAATTTTTTTTTTTTAATTATTTTGTCAGTGAACAAAATAAGTTCAATCTTCATTCATTCTTACACATTATATTTTACATTAAATAGACATATAAACCCTTTTGAAACTTGGATTAAGTTTTAGTTTAATTAAATCAAGTTTTATGTGACATAATACATTCTTGGGTTCTTGGGAGACACCACATTTCTCTTTTGGGTCTTCAGGTGACAAAGTTTGGGAACAACTGTGTAGACGAAGAAGGAAGTTTACCCAGTAGTACTTTGTAAACAAAAAATATAGCAAAAAACACTGTACATTTTTCTGCATTTACACCTGACATCCACACTTTTAATGAAAGTATAGACTTTTGGAAACATTACGTATCCTGTTTTATACTCTGGGGTTGCGTTTTAATGTAAATGGATAAACACACAGATGTTTAGAGAAGATGATGCTGCCGACTGTGTTCATTGCCTGATCGGTCAAACCCATTTCTAGACGTTGCCCTTGACAACCAACAGGACATTGAATTACAGGAGATTCTGTCCTTGTCATCTGTGTTAGAAGCTGTCAGACAGTTAAATTCTACTTGTTTTCATGAGTCTGACTACATGACCTAATCTCCGTGTCCATCATGGTCTCAGCTTCTCTCGTCATGTGATACATATTTCAGCCGTATGACGATGTGTGGAGATTGTTTCTGAAACTTTACCAAAACAAAAAAACAGAAATTATCTCCATTTTAATGCTCATTAGTGTTTAGTGTCCAGAACTTTTTCTTTCTGATGCCTGAATTATTGCTTCTGTGACCTTTGCACTAATTATTAAAGCTCTTTTAATTGTATTCACTGTCAGTATAAATTATTTCAAGAAACATTGCTAAGATGTCAGTCTTTCAGGGGAGCTTCATGGATGGTGAGACAGAATATTTTCAAGTGAGTAATACAATAGAGGAGAAGACTAGGATAGGATGCGTTCCCTGCTGTTGTATGTCGTCCTGCAGACTGTGTCCTTAGACATCCTGTAGCCTCATGTAGACTTTAGAGTTTTGACTGTAGGAAAAAAGGAGCTGTGTTGTCATAGTAGTGTTTTCTAGTTTCTGGCTCTGTGTAGTCGATAGTGTTGCACAATTTGTTGATGTACACTATGTTGAGATTGGTAAAGCGTCATAAATTTAGTGATGTTTTTTTTCAGCTCTGCAAGAAACATCACTTTGGAATCGACAAACCAGAGAAACTGGCCCAGTCTCCTGATGAGTCCAAGTTCTTGATGAAAACTTTAAGCCAGATCAAATCTAATGTTGGTGGGCCGATCAAGAAGAAGGTATTTGTCTCCTTCAATAAGAACTGTTTTTTTTTAATTATCTTAAACTAGGTTTCTTGTCTTTCTTTCCTGAAAGCTCTGAAACTCTCTAAGATTTGGGTTGTTTTTCTTGGACTCACTGCTTTCTTTCATCCACCACCCAATCCAGTATTCCCCTGCCTTCCAGGTCAAAGAAAACAAGGAGAAGGAACGTCTGGAGAGGCGGCTTCTTGATGAGCTCTATAAGATATTCATGGACTCGGACTCCTTCTACTACAGCATGACCTACGACCTGACGAACAGTGTGCAGCGTCAGGGGGACTCGGACAAGTCCAGCCTACCCCTGTGGAAACAGGTTCGAAGCATCTTCCCACATGTGTTTTACTGTTAAAAGCTTCTTCCATGTGACTGACTGTAAGATTTGTTGTTGTTAAAGGTGGATGACCGATTCTTCTGGAACAAACACATGATTCAGGACATAATTGACCTTCAGGTGAGGTTTTAGTGCAGGGGTGTCAAATATGTGGCCCGTGGCCCAAAACCAGCCCAGCAAAGGTTCCAACCCAGCCCATGGGATGAATTTGCAAAGTGGAGAAATTACACTGAAGATATTAGCAGTCAAGGGTGTCGAACTGGTTTTAGTTCAGGTTCCACATACAGCCCAGTTGTGATCTCAAGTAAAATAGTAGAATAATAACCTGTAAATAATGACTCCAAATTTTCTGCTTGGTTTAATGTGAAAAAAATAATATTGCGTTATGAAAATATTGACATTTACAAACTATCCTTTAACAATAAAATGTGAATAATCTGAACAAATATGAACAACCTGAAATGTCTAAATAAAATTAAGTGCAATTTTACCAGTATTCTGCCCGTTACTAGATGTTTTGTGCCTTTGTAGATCTGATCTGTAAGTCACACGTATAAATGCTAAATTGAGGCATAATATTGTTAAAATTGCACATATTTTTATTTTAAAGTGTAATTTTTTTCAGTTTATTCACATCTTTTTTGTGAATGGATAGTTTGTAAATGTAAATATTTTTGTAATTTAATGTAATTTTTTTGTTTTGCACTAAAATAAAGACAAAAATTTGTAATTGTCATTATTCATATGTTATTATTTTACTGGTACGGCCCACTTGAGATCAAATTGGACTGTATGTGGCCCCTGAAAGAAAATGAATTTAGTGGAATGAGTGGTACTGCCTATTATTTGTTTGCACTTTATTTTTTAAGCGTCAGACCTTTGACATTGTTATTATCTACTCAGAGTACAGCTGGCCTTACTGAGTGTAAGCGTCACTGCTTTTTGAGCTGATAATGCCAGAACTTTATCTGAACTTTATGAAAATAGTCAGTGAATGGAGGCTTTCAGTTAAAGATTATCTCATTCACATATTTGCAAGCACCTTTTTAGACTCTTTGTCCCTCTGTCTGGACGCTCCAGGTCCCAGACGTGGACTTCTGGGTGATTCCGATCATCCAGGGTTTCGTACAGGTTGAGGAACTGGTGGTGAACTATAACGAGACGTCTGACGAGGAGCGGAGCAGCCCGGAGACGCCGCCACAAGAAGTCGTATGTGTCGACGATATTCATCCCCGGTTCACTGTGGCCTTGATCTCCAGACGGAGCCGCCACCGAGCAGGTACAGCCCTGCTCACCTGTCCGTCTAACCCAGAGGGTGGAGGTCATAAGGTCATTGTTTGTTGTTTTAACTGCTGCCAATGATCAGTAAATCGGCCATCCATCAATGTCCACCATCATCTGTATATCAACATGTTCGATAAAGTCATTGAAAAAGACTACCTGAAATATGAGGAATAAGACATCATTTAATTATCAGCCGGGGATGAAGCAATCAGCATTTATTTTGTATTGTATTCAACATTTTTTTTTCACCAAACTTGACAAGTTCTTTTTGTTTTCAATTTAAATTTTTTTTTTATTTCCCCAAGGATTTTCTTCTCTTTGTAGCACTTAGGGATTCTTTTGAATGAAAAGTGCTTTACAAATGCAGTTTTTTATTCTTCTTCTTATTATTATTGTTAATAATTATTGCGAACTTTGCACCACAGGTGTTGGAGTAAATAAATACATTTTGTTAAATTCTAGAAGTCACAAATTTTTGCCAGTTTGGCTATGAAATGGGCATTAAATTCTTCTCTAAGTAGTCTTAAAAATGTCTTAAAGTTAACTTGTAGAAACCTGTAGGAACCCTGCTTTAGTCTATTTGTTTATTTATTATTGTAAATAATAAACTTTTCCCCATAGTGGGATCAATAAAGCCTTATCTTATCTTATCTTATCTTATCTGTGCTGTCAGTGGAACTAAGCTAACTTCAGTAATGCATCCTCATTGCGTTTGAAGTCTGATCTGTGATATAAATAACCTCCCTCTTTGCTCAAAGGGATGCGGTACAAACGCAGAGGAGTGGATACAGATGGCCATGTGGCGAACTACGTGGAGACAGAGCAGCTGATCCACGTTCACAGCCACACACTGTCGTTCGTGCAGACCCGTGGCTCGGTTCCTGTGTTCTGGAGCCAGGCCGGGTACCGTTACAATCCCCGGCCACGCATTGAGAAAGGTCAGTGAAACCACGATGACATCACTTAAACCTCTTTAGTGTCGTTGCAGATATTTTGACTGGGACTTAATGTCTGAGCATAAGCGTCTCAGTCAGTTTCTCATGAATATTTCTGATGTTTCAGGGGAGAAAGAGACCATGTCTTACTTTGCTGCACACTTTGAAGAACAACTAAAACTCTACAAGAAACAGGTCAGTTTGTTTTTTCTGTTGACTACTGTTCATAACTTTCTTGCATCAGTCTTTTAGTCTCGTAGTAAGTTTATTTACCTCGTTGTGGTTTTCCTGCCATGTCTGGTTGCATATAATGCAAATGGTCTAAATGTAGGTTGTAATGTGCACAGTCTCATGTGCAAAACCACTGCAATAAAAGCCTCATGGTATTAAATTAAAGCTTATCCTCAAAGGTATTAGTACAGCTGGTACCAGTTTTGAACATGCATTTAGGAACTCGGTGGATAAAAAATAAATAGAAGACTGAATTTGAACAATTTGGCAAATATTTTATGTCCTATAGCTGTAGCTTCACCATCCATTATGGTGAATAAGACTTTTTCAGAGCAACTCGAATGTATGAACCATATTTTAGATCAGATTTTTAACTTTTCCATGTCTCAGGAGCCTGGGATTCTTTAAAGGAAACTCAGTCTTGATCTAGCTTTTCAATAAGGTTTTTATTGTTGTTTTATTGTTGTTCATTGCATGTTTTATTGTTGTTTTATTGTCGTTCATTGCATATTTTATTGTTGTTTTATTGTTTTTTTTTCTTTTTTATTGTGTGAAGGATTTTGTGATACAGTTTATCTGAGGAAGTGTTAGATAAACAAAGGCTGATGAATTGATTTTCACCTTCTTTTGTCTTTGTTTTTCTTCTGTTTTTTTTTCCAATGATAACCCTGCATATCATCTTGTAATTGGTCCACAAATCTGAACCATCCAAAAAGAGTTTTCACACTGTAAAATGAAACAAACCGTGATCAAATCAGAGACGTTTATTTGGTTCACAGGATGTTTCACACCTGCAAATTTGTTTTGGATCAAACTGAAAAGTCTGAAAGCCAGGCAATGGATGCACCGATGTGACTTTTTCATCTCAGGTTTTTGGTATTTACATAATACCACGTACCGATCTGTTAGCAGTGTTTAATTAATGTGTATGTGTCACGGTATGGGAGAGACCGGCACCATGTTGTTGACACTACTTTGTAAAACCTTCTGTTGTTTCAAAGTTAGTGTAAGTTGTAATCTATTTCCTTAGAAGTAGTTTAATGAATTCAGTTCTGTGTAACAGTCCATGTCCAACATTCTGTTTGTTGGTTTAGTAAAGTTGTAATGTCCACACATATGCATTTGTCTCTGTATTTAGAACCAATCTGATATATGTGAAGTATGAACAGCAGGAAAAATTAAAGTATTAGGGAAAAACAGCTTCTGTAAACCAAAGTGGTTGTATTTAGTGATACCTCCCTTTGACCTTAACATGTCTTTAACCCTTTAGTTCAGACAATATGAGATTTATTACATTATTTTTCTGATGTTTTACACCAGGTTTCATGTGAGATGTTTCTAATTGTTTGTGCTGCTTCTTGTCATGGTGTCAGAGGTCACAATAAGTAGTGACCATAACCTTTACAGCCCATTTAGTTAAAATTTGTGTGGGTCTCTTAAGGCTGTGCACATATTTCCTGTATTTTCTTGTTGTATCTTAAGAAAAGAGAATGAGGAATAAATATGTATTTCAACCCTGAAAAATAACAAAGGTAAAGGTGGAATAAAACTTCTGCACAGTGCTGCTGTATATTTTAATTATTTGCCACTATTGAATTTTATAAGATGGAATATTGTGTGTAGAATAGAACTGAACTGAATAGAGCGGAAATAAATGAATCAGAGCCATTGTCAGCCATTCACTATTCAGCCGTCTGGTTCAGTGAAAGTGTCTTTTATCTTTACTACATAAATGCCTTCAGAATGGAAGTTATTTAACTGTAGTATTGTGTTAAGAGTCCACAGGAGTGTGTTAAATAGTTTATATGTGATACACAAGACTTGCAGAGCTGTGGATGTGCTTTATCCTCACTCTGTCGTCTTCCTCAGGTCATTATTAACTTAATCGATCAGGGTGGCCGGGAGAAGATGATAGGCGACGCATATCTGAAGCAAGTGTTACTCTACAACAATCCAAACCTCACATATGTGTCATTTGACTTCCACGAGCACTGGTGAGAGAACAAAAACATATTTTCCCCTGCAGTGAAAGGTGTTACTTTTCTTTTTATATCACAGTACATGCACTTCCTCTTAATGTCTCTTTTATCCTGTTTCTCAGCCGAGGTATGAAGTTTGAGAACGTCCAAATACTGACAGATGCGATCTCTGATATCATCACTGACATGAAATGGGCCTGGTAAGTCACGTCGGACAGAACTTAAAAGTAAACCCCTTGATTCCAAGTAGGTTTCATTTGTTTTGTCCTCCTGTGTCAGGGTGGACCAGGCTGGAGTCATCTGCAAACAGGAGGGAATCTTCAGAGTCAACTGTATGGATTGTCTTGACAGGACCAATGTGGTTCAGGCTGCTATTGCTCGTGTAGTGATGGAGCATCAGGTGAGTCTCGAAAGTTTTAAAGTATCTTTACAGTGTTTAGAATAAAGATCAGTGAAGTTCGGCCAAAGACACCAATGTATTGGGTTGTAGAGCTATGAACTGAATTTATTTCCAGTGACCGTCTCTTTTCAGTGACAGACTGTCACACTGTTAGTTTAACATGACCAGATCATATTTCTGTGTCCAGACATCACAGATCCCTGTACATGTTGCTATGGTTATTGTATACAGCAGTATTCTGACAGATTCAACATGTCATGTGCTGGATGTGTGTCATTATCTGATGAAATATCTAGTTTTGACCTCGATGGAACAGAGCACGTGCAGAAGGAGCATTTTGGTTTGGAGAATGGACCGATACTTGGTATAGTTCAGTGACTTAGAGTGATTCTTAATGCAATATTTCACAAATGGATGGAGTGTATAAAAACTTTGTTCCACCACTGGACTGTATGAGGGTGTGGCAGCTTGGATTCCCTTCAGCTCCGCCGCCATTTTCTGGATCTGACATCATTGTTTTATGTTGCATTGAGAGATACTGTATAAATACATTTTAGACCACTTTTTGTTAGTCACGTGTCACGTGTTTCTTTTTCTAATATCTTAATATCTGGATACGCCCAAAACCTGGAAGTCTAAACAAGGCTTTTCAGGCCGTCACCGTTTCTTATCAAACTCAGAGTTACTTCACCACAAGGACATAAAGATAATGGGTGTATGTGAAGGTGACAGATGATAGTCTGTAGTGTGTGTGATATTAAACTGCACTGTGGTGAAACTCACTGAACACTGAAGGAAGTACAAGTGAATATAGTTCCTACATGTACGTCCGCCTCTGCTGTTTAATTCAAATGGATACATCATTGTAAATGTTAATTCAGATATTTGTCATCACTAACTTCTCTAAATCATTCTACTACTAGTGTATTTATGTGATTTCTGTCATATGAAGCCCATAAATCTGTTAGTTTGTCACAAGCTTACTGTGTTTGAGTATCAGATTATACTGGAATCTGTCTTTATGTGTTCATCAAAGCTCAAACATACTGAGAATACACATTTGGCGCACATTAAAATCCAATCCAATTTTATTTGTAAAGCACTTTAAATTAGCAGCAAGGTTGGCCAAAGTGTTGTACACATTTGCAATAAATAAATATACATATTACTAAGAAACAGAACAATAAAAAAAGAAAAATGCATTAAAAACCAAGGATAAAACAACAATACAATCCACATCTCATACTTGGTTAAAAGACAAAGAGAAAGGATGGGTTTTAAATCTGGATTTGAACACATTTAGGGAGTCGACCTGTCTGACATACAAAGGTAAAACACAAACTGTGGCAAATGTTTTACAGGAAACACACTGGATTCTGTTGTCAACATATTTTGAACAATTTGGAGTTTTTAAGATAATAGAAATTGAGCCAAACAATCACAAAATGTACGCAGTCTACACAAATATCCTGTTATTATTCTATTGTTATGATATTCAGAATTGGACAGGTGTCTTGTACATGGTATATAGTGTTTACATATTCTGATTTAGGCCTTTTTCCAAATTGAGCATGTGGGGTAAGCTGCTGATGCTGATGAGTCCATGTTATACCAATTTATGAGGGTCATATGGACATGTATACAGGGCAAGAAAATGTGGGTTTTAGTGCTGGTTGACACACATGTCCTTCGTTTACGATCAGCAGGTTTATAGATGGAAACGTGAGGAAGGAGAAAAACATAATGGCAGCTGATATCAGCAGTTTTTTGTTGAAACGTTTAAATGGCAGAAGGAGGGAGTCTGAGTTCACACAATGGAAAACAATGAATAAATGGCTGCATGTTACAAGGAATATGAGTGGAAGATGAATTTTCAAGAGTCATGTAAACAGCTTGTTTATGGATCCTTAAAAAGTTGTTAATTTGTTCAAGGCCTTAATTCTCCTTAAAATGTATAATTAATCCTTAAATCTGACACTCAATGGTCTTAAAAATCCCACAGACACAGTAAATGATATTGGTGTATTTTCTTTGTAAATCTTTGTACAGAATTAGTCAAATGTGTAATTAGGTGATATGGGTCAGACTGGTTGAACACAGTAACTGAGGCCTATTGGACTGTTATGTATGTGAATGGAAGGAATGAAATTTGACCAAAGACACCTTGAAAAGTCAGAAATTTGACTATCAAACCTGTATTTAGATTTTTTGGTTTGTTTTTAGAACAAATAAAAAAGTGAATATTTTCTGTGTGTAAACTCGTTCCTGGCTGTGACCACCAGCCTGTTTATATTGTTTGATTTCCTTTCTACAGCTGAAGAAGCTGGGTGTGATGCCTCCAGAGCAGCCTCTGCCTCTCAAATGTTACAGAATTTATCAGATCATGTGGGCCAACAACGGCGACACCATCAGCAGACAATACGCCGGCACAGCAGCGCTCAAGGTAATGCCACATCTACGACTGTACGACCTGCATTCACCTGGGGTTGTTGCATGTGTTTCACACCGTTTGGGTTGTTGTTTTAGGGAGACTTCACCAGGACGGGGGAGAGGAAACTGGCAGGAGTCATGAAGGACGGGGTGAACTCTGCCAACCGCTACTACCTGAACCGCTTTAGAGACGCGTATAGACAAGCAGTCATTGGTACGAAACATACAGATACTGATGCACTATATGGACAAAGATAATAATTTAAACCAAACTAACCAATGCAATGATATTTATCCCAACATAAAACTATATTCAGACATTTGTCATTATTGTTTTGTATCCCAGACCCCTGTTAGAAAAGAAACACCTGGATTCAACGTGTCCACATACTTTTGTCCATGTATTATATCTCGAGCACAGGTTCAGATGTAAGCGCCTGTACCCAGACTCGCTCCTACTGTAAAATCCCTTCCTCTTTCTCTCTGCAGATCTCATGATGGGTTTGCCGGTGACCGAGGACCTCTACTCCATCTTCAGTAAAGAGAAGGAGCACGAGGAGAAGGAGAAGGAGAGTCAGAGAGGAGCTCAGGAGCAGGTCAGCCTCCTGCTGCAGACGTACATGCAGCTTCTACTGCCAGAAGATGAGAAGTTCCATGGAGGCTGGGCGCTCATCAACTGTGACATGAGGTCAGTGGACAATGGTTTAGAATGTTAAATTAGGGCTGATTTAATTAGTGATTAGTCTCTTGACTATTTTCTATTTGTATTATTTTTTTTTATTTAACCTTTATATAACCGGGCAAGACAGATTAAGAAAACATTCTTATTTACAACTGTGGTACAGCCTTTTGAGGGAGAGGGAAGAGGAGCTAAAACACCCCATTAACATTAAACAGAGTTACTTTAATTATAAAATGTCTAAACTTTGTGAGAAATTCAGAATCAAAAGATGAAGAAAAAGTATATCAATGATTTATTGATGGAAATAAAGTGCATTTTGGCTCCTGATATAATGTGTGACCTCACTTCCTGATGAAAATAAATCAAAATAATCCACATTGCGCATGTTTTGTTCATTTTGTTTTAATGTTGTTAAAGCCAGCATGAAGAATAAACACTGAATGGACAAAAATGAACAAAAAAATCTATGAAAGTACCAAAATTATTAAAAAGAATAAACAAAATAATGAACAAAACAATAACAAAATGAATAACACATTTAAAACAAAACGAATGAATACATATTTAAGGTAATAAATTAGATTAGATAGATTTACTTATTTTTTATTGATCCCATAATGGGGAAATTCAATGGTTAAGAAGAAATAAAGTGAATATAAAATAATTAAATGAACAGAATTCATATAGAGAATTACATGGATAAGAAATAAACACAATAATTAACAAAAATTAATCAATAAAAAGAACAAAATAAAGTATACAGAATAATGAACAAAATGATTACAAATATTAACACAATGTACAAAATAATAAAATAAACAAAATAAAAATTAGCAACATAATCACCAGAACTGAACCAGAACAGCCACCAAAGTGGATAAAAAAAGAACAACATTAACTTAATAATTGTTTCATCTTGATCACAGTGTTTTATATATTTTTCTGTGAAATAAAATGAATGAGGAGTTTATTCATTTATTGTTTGTGAAAATCTGGAATAAAAACAACTGAGCTGGAATCTCAACACTTGATAATGACCATGGATTGATCAATAAAAGTTTGCAGCTCCTTCACGTTCACTTACAGGTTTTATCAGGGTTGATTTTATTGATTAGTGTGTGATATTTAGTGTCATCTCACACACTTGAACTTTGGATCAATAGAATATATCATGAAATCAACTTTGTTTTATTTAAGTATTTTATTTAAACTTTTTCACATAGACATACATTAAAAAAATAAGTATGCTGTATCTGACATGTTACTGGATGAAATCAACTTTTAACTGAATTATTGATTGTTCTCTGATTTGTTCCAGTCTCATCGATGCAAACAACAAAGACGTGGACGTGTTGCTGCTTCTGTCTGACAAGGCCTATTACATCGCTTAGTGAGTCTCAGCTTAAGTACAGTACATCCAACATTCCACTGCAGGTATGTTCATGCATCCACTCATGTTTCCGTTTGTTTGTTTGTTTGTAGCTACGATGAAGAGGCTGATAAGGTCAACCAGTACCAGCGCCTGAACCTGGAGGGTCTGGAGAAGATTGAGATCGGTAAGTCTGGAGTCAGACTCGAAGCAGAAGTGAAAGTTTTCACATCCAATCTCACTGACTCACCAACACTTCCCAAAAATGTGCTTAACAGTTTCTCAGTAACCTTTCAGCAGTAACTCCACTCCATGTGATTCATGCGAGGAAAGCACGTCACTAAAAATGGAAGTTGTCTTTTTTTTTGGTTTTGTTTTTAGGTCCGGAGCCGACTCTGTTCGGAAGGCCCAAGTACTGCTGCATGCGACTGCACTACAGGAACGAAGACACCAGTGGGTATTTCCACACCCTGAGAGCAGCCACCCGGAACCCAGAGGATGATGGGAAAGGTACAGGGTTAAACCGCTGATGGACTTTAATACTGTTAAACTGTACATGTGTATTAACGTGTACATCTGTATGTCTCAGATACGTTACAGTGCATCGCAGAGATGCTTCGGATCACCAAACAGGCCACAGGGATGGACCTGCTGGTGGTGGAGAAGAAACTGGAGAGGTGACCACAACAGCTCTGTTTGGATTAGTTTTTCTTTTCATTTCTTTTTCTTCTTTCTTTTAGATTTAATTTTCTCCTTTTTATGTTTCATTTTAGTTTTTCTTTTCTTTTTCTCTTTTCTTTTGTTTAATTTTATTCTTTTTCTTTTTCTTTTCTCTTAGTTTCTTTTTTCTTTTCTTTTCTCTTCTTTTTCTCCTTTCTTTTATATTTAATTTCTTCCTTTTTTTCTTTTTCTTTTCTTTCCTCTTGTTTTTTCCTTCATCCTTTAAATTTTATTTTCTCCTTTTTTCTTTTCAATTCTCTTTTTTCTTTTCTTTTTCCCTCTTCTGTTTTCTCCTTTATCTCTTATATTTTTTCTCCTATTTCTCTTCTTTTCTTTTCATACACAAACCATATCATCAGCAGCACACATTACAATTAAACTAAATAAACTCTGTTGATGATTTTTTTGACACAGGCAAATTAAAAGCAATAAAATGAAACCAAATGTTCCATTCAGTGTCCAAAACAACACCGGATTGTGATCAGACTTTTCATTTAATTTAGAAATGATTAACTCATCCTAATAAGGACAATAAAAAATGTGACTCATTCTACGGAGGAGCATTTCAGGCAGAACTACTGTTCAGTCATCACTGGGATGTAGTCGATGATCATGTAAATGCTGGTCGGGGTCATCAGCATCCACTGGTTTATCAGATCACATCCTGATAATTCAGTTCACTCTATTGATCCTTGAATCCAACTCATTTCTCTAATGAACAGATGAAAAACTCAGTTATACCTACACAACACATGTGAAATGTAAAATTCCACGTCATCACGTTTTATATTTTTCGTTTTGATTCCATGATTAGAGATGTGTGCGACTACATTTTCTCTTCTGTGTGTTGCAGGCGGCAGAGTAAACCTCATGAGGATATTATGGGGATCCAGAACAAACCAGCAGACCAGGTCCAGGGTAGTTCTGGTCTGGCACAAGGTAAAAGCTTCCTGCTCAACAAATTCTCCTCTCTCAACCAGAAGGTGAAACAGACCAAGACCAACGTCAACATCGGGCCTTTTAAGCCGCTTGGGAAACTCGGCAACTTCTCCAAGCCTGACGTGAAAGTGAATTTTCTGAAACCGACTATGCACGTCAACCTGTGGAAGTCCGACAGCAGCCTGGAGACATCGGATGGAAACCCCGGCGCCGGAGGGCTCAAAGACATGGGCGACGACCACTCGGAAATCTCCTCGGACTCTGACTCGTATAACTCAGACCCTGAACACCCCTGCTCCGGGTCCTTGGAAAACGTGGACTATGTGCTGCCCAGCTGTGGGATCGTAGCATCAAACCCTCGACTGGGAAGCCGCTCCCAGTCTATCGGCAGTGTGGAGCTAAATATCCCGTCCGTCATCCGGGTCACGGGCTGCGACGGGAAGCAGGAGATCTGCTCCCAAGTAAATGATGACAAATCCCCCGGGGCCGCCTCCGTGGCTGAAGAGGCCATTCTGATTGACTTTGGTACACCCATCGACGCTTACTGCCACCAGTTTGTCCAGGACGCACAAACTCACCCGGTCGAGGTGTTTGGAGAGCGACCGCTGGCTGCCGTACCCCCGCCCAACTCCACAGTACCGGCGCCGAACAAGACCCTGGCAGACTCTGACAAACACCCTGGCTCCGAGCCCCAGCATCAGCAGGAGGAGCCGCAGCTCCCCAGGCCATCGCAGCTCGACGTCCAATCCACTACCTCCACTTCCAGCCTCCTCACTGTCCAGAAACCCAGCTCCGCGGCGTCCGGCGGGTCTCAGAGGAGCCTGTCCTCACAGCTGGAGGGCAGCCTGGGCCCCTCGCCCGCTGACAGCAACGGTAGCCGAGTGGTGTCCCCCTTTGCCAAGATCAAGAGCTCCATGGTCCAGGTGGCCAGCCTCACCCAGGCAGGACTCACCCAGGGCATCAACTTTGCTGTAGCGAAGGTCCAGAAGAGCCCGGAACCGGATACCGTCAACGAGGCCCAGGAGAGTGAGCTGAAGGCAATGTTTACACAGTGCCAGACCAGGATCATTCAGATCTAGTGCTTTCCTTGTAGCAGGATTTTGTAGTCATAAGCCGTGTAGAAACTTCCAGTACGGTAGCAGTAGCAAAAGCTTGCACATGGCGTCACTACTCGGCCAAGTAACGCGCTCTTAAATTTACCCTTTAGTTGAAATGTCCCATGTGAATGATGTACAGAGTCTACAAATATATATATATATATATATATATATATATATTCAAGCCTGGTGAGAGCGTGACCATGTTTACATGCACATGACAGCAGACAACAGGGATGTGGAGGTCTGAGGCTCTGGTTCGTATCAGACGCTCAGCTCGCATCCCTTTGTCCTGAGAGGTGGTGAAATGTGGAAACTGCAATAATGGTGATGTTAGATTTCTAATGTAAATGGACTTTAGAATGAGTATATAAATGGTATATACGACATGTTAAAGGAGCAGTACGGGACATTTGTACGTGTTCTGTACTTAGGTGACGTTAATGTGCTGGGATTCAGCCGTTAGTTGGTGTCAGCGGTTCTGAGCTCAGTAGAGCTTATAATGTACAGGGTAGAAGACAAGGGAGACGTAGAAGAACTTCAGTTTAAGAGTAAGGCTTCTGTGGAAAATCAGATCCAGGTCCTCTGTGTAAAAGTCAGAGTACAGGCTGTTACCAGATACAATGACAAACATCTGTTAAAGTTAAAGATCCATCTGATCATTGAGATCTAGTAGATCACAAATCACAAATTATGACCCATGTTTTCATCCTCTGCATCCGTTGGTGCCAGTGATGATTTTAACCAAAGATGATGTAACTAAACACTGAGGATGCTGCCTCAACTCTCTGAACGTTGATCAAAACAAAACCCTAATGTGGCTAATTAGCTTAAACTTCCAACATGACCCAATGCTCTCTTAAACTGTATGAGTTTCTCACACTTAATTAGCTCTGCCCAAGAGCTGTTAATGTTCTCTGGGTTGTTTTTCTAGTTCTTTAAACAAATCAGACTTGTACAGGGTTTAGCACAGGAGGAAACAACAGATATTCTGCAAAATAGTGTCAGGAGGGAAGATGTTTGGTGGAACAACAAAACTAGTAACCAAATCTCTGAAAAAGGAAACTATAATTAGATGTGAGTCTTCATTAATACTTGCCATTGTCAGGGTGTCGCTACAGGACTATAAAAACATTAAAACACAGATATAGGGAAGGATCCTGCCACTGGTCGACTGGATAAACCACAATAATTATCATTTTCCTGCCTCCTTTTTTATGGATCTGGTCCAAAGTGAAGGGGTTTGAGGTTGGACCACGCTCTGTGAAGCTTCATGAAAAGTGGTGGAATAGCTTTGCGGTAATAACATGTTACATACGGAATAAAAAAAAAACAAAACTAGAGAATATTTCTAATCCATGTGTCAGTGAAAACTTGTAGTTTATATTACAGATTTCTACTGAAATGGTTTCTTACTATAAAGAGACAAATGGGACACGATCCTGTTTTTCCACAGTGGGTTTGCAGTATATTTCTGTGCATGTAAACATGTCACCGTTATTCTCGAATGCCCTCCGCGCTCGCACGTGAGGTCGACAATAACAGCCGACTGTGACGAAGGCCGGCTGATGAACATTAGCTGCATGTGAGCGACCAACCAGGATCCACCATGTACCGTACGTCATCCCGTATGTGCAGGTCACTTATTGGCGTTTGTGATATAGACCAGGTGTTGTAGGATCCGACCAAATCTCCTCTATAACCCCCCCTCCCCCACAGAGAAAAACTACTCCGTGTTGAATATTACCCTTTGTATAGCTAAGGCGACATACTGTACGTAGTTATTCTATGTAATATCAATGTTGTCAAGTGTAACATAGAAGATATAACAGTCTAGAAGTTATTACTACACAAGAGCTTAGTAAGAGTATTCTGGTTGTCGATATGTACAGTGAGTATTGTATGTTTATTATCTGTTCCCTGAGTAGAGCCTTCCCTTCAGCTTTTGTATCGGTGGTAGGGTGGCATTATATTCCGAAAGCGCTGTCATTAGGAACCAGGAGACGACTGGTTGGTTTTGATAGATTAATACGTTAAGATAACTCCTCCGCTAATGGTTGTTAGAATTCTAATCATGAGGGTTTGTTTTCAGCCAGCGTTTGACCTTCGACGTTGCATGTTGCAAGGCGTGGAGAGTAGCATATAGTAGATATATATGCAATCGCACCCATTCGACGATTAGAAACACTGATGCTTTATGCACTCCCCAAACTCAAAGCATATTTGCCTTAAACAGGGAACGATGTGGGATTATGTATATCAGGTATTTATGGCAAAATCTACCTTTTTAAGTCTGTTCATACATGTTACATTCGCTGTACTGTGTAAAAGATCTCGTTCAGGGTTACTGTATGTCATCAGGTTCATCTTGGGATATTTCACTCTATTGGAGGCAGAAAGGTGAAGGACGTGGGCAGGTTTTAGACTCCGTCATGGGTGGGTGTGTTACTGAAGGCACTGCTGCTGGACTTTAGAGTCTGAGGGGAAAAATCTGCTATTATAAGAATAAAGTCATAATATTTCAATAGAAAATTGATTTACAAAGAATAAGGTCATTATATTAGAGGTATAAAAACAGTTTTGGAAGAAGAGTTGGATATTGTGAGAATAAAAGTGGAGTGTTATTAGAGAAAAAAATCACAATATTCAGAGAAATTCACAGTATTAAAAGAACAAAGTTGTGTTTTTTTATGTTTGACATAACATGACATAATGGAACCATGGGTCTGTTGGTTAAAGAGTATATAGATGTATGTAATTAGTAAAACTAGTTTTATTAGTAAAAGGTAAAAAGTAAAAAAACTCCCCCTGCTACGTTTGGGTTCATCTGTGAATTTTGACAACTCGTCATTTTTATTCTTTTTCTTCATTAAAACTACAACTTTGTTTTCATACTGGGTTACTTTTGACTTTCACCCTAAAATACTTTTTTTCTTGTAAATTTTCTTTAAAACTTCTATTGTTTTATGACTTTCCTCAAAATATCACCATTATATCTTTACATTTTCTGACTTACGTTTTCTCAGAATTTTATGACTCCATTCTCCAAACACACTTTTTTCTGTCAGACTGCTTCATTTCTGTGCTATTTTGAAAATTTCCCTCAAATATTATGCAATTATTCTAAAAATACTTAGACCTTTGTCTTAAAATATTGTAACTTTAGTCTTAAAATATTATGCTTTATTTTCTCTCAGGCTGTGTTTGGGTCAGCTGGGATTTTGACAACTGCCATAGTAATGAGTCTTTTTCCTCATGAAAATATGATTTTTTTTCAGTTTTCTTGCGATGTTTGACCTTTTCACTCCAGATTCTCTGACTTTATTCTTATAATATCAGATGTTTTTCTTTAATCCTCATTGTGTTTCTTACACTCCTTCATACGTCCAAGCTCCTTTAAAATCATTGGCCTGTTTTCCCTCGTGATTTTTCTCCCAGAATCCCTTGCTGCATTGCCCTGAGGTCTGTAACGTAGCGATAGAGGCCCGTCCTGTTGAATAATGATCTGATCTGCCTCTAGTTGAAATATCCCATGATAAAGGGTCACATGGTCCATGTTGAGTGTTTTATTTTTAGCCTGTTTGCTGCGTTCAGTTTGCTCACCAGCAGATAAGATGTGGGACACTTGTATATTTCATGGTTCTAACTGTTATTAGATCGACTGTAGCCTCGGCTGCTGTATTTTTCCATTGTTGAACCTGCTGATAGTGCGTGATGCTGCCAAAGCTTTAAGGTGATCTGTACGTTTTATTGCAGAGGGTAAAATGTGTGTTTTTTTTTTTTTTTTTTATTTCCTGTATAAACACTGAAGCAGTTCTCACACATAGAGCAGAAAATCTGTCCTGAAGTGGCCGTGCGAAGCGAAAAGGAACAGAAATCCTCAACATTCCTGATACAGAGTAAATTCTCGAGTGTTTCCGTCTGGTTTTATTTTATATGCAATATGAAATAGCCGTTCTATTTGATCCCATATCCGCTGGGTGAGATGTTTCCTCTTTCTTTCCGTTTTGTTTTTACACAAAGTGCTTTTGCATCCACCTCTTCATCGTTCATCGTCAACCTCCCGTTCAGACCCGACTCTTATCATGTGACTTCAGGGTCTTAAAGCATTTTATTTGCACTGTTCAAGCACATTTCGGTCATGGATTTTCCTCTCTTTAAGTGACTGTTGTCATCTTTTTCCACGGTGTACTGAGATTGTATTGTATATTAAAATATCCTATTTATTCTTATCCTCTTTGGGTGTGTTACTTGATAACAAAGTGCACTGTACACTTTTTGTCTAGGAAGATATTCCATTTGAATAAAAAGTATGTAAAAAGAACAAGCGTTGCATGAAGTTTATTGTCAAATTGGTTACAAAAAACCACCACAGGACTCTTTTCTGTTCTTTCTCATGACGCATTAATTGGCCAAATAAAGCAAATAATGACTCAAATGGAAGGGAAAAAAAAGCACCACAAGGTATAATCTTGGATCCCTTCTTAATTTACATATTTGAGTTAAAACACTTTCTTTGTACATGAACTGTACAATCTGAGTCACAGAAACAGATGGTGTGAATTAAGGCACATTTACATCAGTTACAGACACTGAGATGTTAAAGTATAAAACCATTAAATGATCACTGTTTACGTGCATGTTAGTGTTCCACTGGTTTTAGATGGAGGCAACACCAGCATAATAAACAAGACCCCCTGGTGTTCTTTAAACAAAACACAACAATGTACAAACACAAATTACTCAACTATCCCATTCTGTCACCATCAGACCCACAAACATCAATAAATATCTGAAAATAAACGTAATACATATGATTCAACTTCTTCAAAAATAGCCTGAACCTCTGTAGCCCAAATACATGTGTTCATTTGACCTCACAGGAATAAGTGCCTAATTACCCCATTGTCTATTTTTAGCAAACTCCTAAATATTTTCACAGGATTGCTCCATGAATCTGCCTTGTATCACCCAGAACAAACAAAATATGAGAAAAAGTAGCTGCATTCACTGATATTCTACTGATTTTAGAGGATCATTTGGAGTAGAGCCCGATCGATATGGGATTTTTGGGGCCGATACCGATATCTGATATATCAGCCGATATCCAATATATTGGTCGATAACTGATATACCGGCTGATATATTAAATAAGAATATTGATATACACAGGACATATACGTACATGAACACAAATTCTTATAATACCCAAAATATGATTCAAGACTAAGAAGCAGAACACTACTAAATTA
>JAPQRQ010000008.1:4517379-4530218 GCA_037367365.1 Apogon talboti
ATATGAGAGTATAAAAAATAGTATATATAGTATATATTTTGATAAATACTTTAAATATTTTGAAAAATGTTGTACTGTATTGTTATTGTAAGAAGAAGAACAGAGGATTATTTCATGACTTATTGCACATAATTCACATTTTACATACGCCACACTCTAGTCTAAGTCAGCTTTAATCTACAGTTCAGTTTTAATAGTTGATCAATAACTGTATTTACTTATTTAATTCATACGAATCCCTATTACATGATAATTCAACATCATAAAATCCATTTTATGGCAAATAAACCAATACTGTAATAAAAATCCAAGGCAGAAAAAGTTAAAAAATACAATAAATCTTAAACATTACCACAAATAACAACAATGAAACTAATAATGGTCACTGAAGGTGCATAAATGTACTTTGTTAATTAAAATCTATCAATATTTTACTGGCATATATATGTCTCATTCTCTTTTATTTAGATGCAACAAAAAAGACAGACAATAAAACTGAACTAAATGGGTTGTGAAGGTTGAAGTCACTATTTATTGTGACCTCTGATCCCTTGACAAGAAGCAGCAAAAACAGTTAGAAACATCTGACATGGGTTAAAGACATGTTAAGGTCAAAGGGAGGTCACACTAAATATGACCATTTTGGGTTAGGGTTATTTTTCAGTTTATATTTTCAGTATAATTTTGTGTGATATTTTTATACAGTCTTTTTGGACTTTAAGGGTTTTTGCTGCTAAATAAGAAACTGAGCTGCTAAACTTATTTTCATTGTTCTTGTAACAGTAGCAATAAAGATCTATTCTGTTCTATTCTATTCTATTCTATTCTATTCTATTCTATTCTATTCTATTCTATTCATTGTGATTTTAATGGCATTAATGTAGGATCATACACACTCTCTGTTTAGATGTACAGAACAGGTGTTGTTCTGTGCCTTTTAAGTATTTGTTGAAACTGTTTTTATTTGCTGATTATTGTGGGATCCGTTCTAGGATGTAAATGTAAATCTGTGTGTTTAACTCCAGGCTGAATATAAGCGAGCCGTGTCCACCAACCAGTGGCATCGCAGACTGGAGTTCCCCTCAGGAGAAACCATCGTCATGCACAACCCAAAGGTAAAGCCTCCTCTGTCTGGTTAGTTCTGACGCGTCGTCGTGGTCTCCTGAGGATGAACCCGTCTGATCCTGGATCTGTGTTCTGTCCCATCTGTAGGTGATCGTCCAGTTCCAGCCCTCGTCCATCCCAGATGAGTGGGGCACCACCCAGGACGGACAGACCAGGCCCCGGGTCGTCAAAAGAGGGATTGATGATGACCACGATGAAGTGCCTGATGGTAGACGATGTTCTTTATCCTGTTTCTAAAGCAGTAAAAGGTTCAGAGTCTGTGATTTACACGGGTTTTATTACAACTATGGGATGTTGTTGGTAAAATCATTGACCTCAGTCTACTGGTTACAACATATGGCAAGATTTCTTTCCATTTTTCCTTTTTTTCCTTTCTTTTATTCTTTCTGTTTTATTATTTCTTTGTTTAATTGTTTGCTTCTTTCTTCTTAATTTCTTTTTTGCTTGTTTTTCTTTCTTTCTTTTTGTGCCTTTGTTTCTTTCTTTCTCTTAATTTCTTTCTATTTTTGTCTTTCTGTTTTTCCTTTCTTTTGTTTTATTCTTTTTCTTTCATTGTTTTTCTTTCTTTTTCTTAATTTCTTTCTTTTTCGCTTCTGTTTTTCTTTCTTTCTTTCTTTTCACACACATTCCTATTTTCTTCTTTATCTTCATTTCTTTCTTAGCTGATTAAAGAAGTGCATTTCCCCTTCTTTGTTTAATCGACTGATGCTAAATAACAGACGGTTTCAGTGAAAAGCTGTTTTAAGACTGTACTGATTATTTATGTCTGTCACCATCAGCCTAATTGTACAGTTATTATAGTGTTTGGTTGTTTTCACTCCTTTATGGTTCAGTTTCATTTTAGAAAGCTGTGTTTTAATTACACAATGTAAGAAGTAAGGATTGTGATCTGTTCTATCCCTGCTTTTATACAGACAGATTGATCTGCTGCTGTTTTGATCCATTATTCACCTCATAACTGTTACTATATTGCACTACAAATAGATTTGATGTATACACTTTATGTTCTATTATACTTTATTCATTATACCTCTTATTTATTCTTGTTCTATTTTGAACTCTTTTCTTAATAACACGGTGAGAGAGAAACGGCGTCTCAATTGTCTGTGTGTCCGGTGCATCTAGAGAATTGACAATAATAAAATCTTTGAATCTCATATGTAATCCACCAAAGTCGTGACACCACTAGGAGTTATTTGCATTAATTATCAGGGCTTCATGTACTTCCACGACTTAATAAAAGCCCAGAGTTTTTTATTAAAACTTTCTTTAACTCCAGGCTGTGTACCATGTCCATCTCAGGTCATCCACTGGACTTGACCTGCATGAATGTCAGTAAAACTGTAGAAACGGGGGTGGTGTAAAACTTTGTCAGATTACTTTTAGAAAAATAAGTTTCACACAGCTCTGACATGATCTGTATGCGGAGCAGCTTCATTCCATTTGATAACAGTTCTGATGTAAGACTGTAAGTCTGTGTGTTTGAGGGGATTGTCATGGTCATTTGGGGCTCAGAGCGGGTCGTCCAGTAACCCAAGGGTTGGTGGTTCAAATCCTGCCCTGTCCTAGTCATGTGCTGTCGTGTATGAATGCATATGAATGTTTGGTGGTGGTGGGAGGGGCCATTTGGCACAAATTGGCAGCCACGCTTCTGTCAACCTGCCCCAGGGCAAAGGTAGTTTACCACCACTAGAGAGTGAATGAATAATGGATCAATAATGAACAGTGCCATAGAAATCTAATGCATTATTATTATGATTTCACTGTTTCCAGGTGAACTCCCTAAGGTGGATCATCTGGTGTTCATGGTTCATGGAATCGGTCCTGTCTGTGACCTGAGGTTCAGGAGTATGGTGGAGTGTGGTGAGTGTCCTACAGTCAGTCCAGTTACAGATCCAGAAAAAGGAAGCTTAAAAGAATCAGAATAGCTTTTATTGTCATTGTGTGTTCAATGAAATTAGGAGTATTACTCCAGTCAGTGTGACAATATTAATAAAAAGCCAACAAGTCAGAAAATAAGAATAGAGCAAATATAAAATTACAAAAAACTAAGAAGATAAGAACATTTAATGTAAAATTTAACAAAAAGGAAAATAAGAATAGAACTATGGGAGAATAAAGTCGAATAAAATAAAAATAGACATGAAATAGGAATAGACTCAATATTAACAGTATGTATATGTATGAAAGTCTAAAAAATAGTGCATTTATGTTTGAAGAAATATTGAATAAATATTGCATTGTTATTGTAAGACCAGAGGAATATTGCATGACTTATTGCACATAATTCACATTTTAAATCCGTTACAGTTAAGTGTAAGTCACAGGTTGAGTTTTAATTTATGGTTCAGCTTTGACAATTGATGTTCAATAACTGTATTTATTGCTTATTTAATTCATATGGATCCCTATTACATGAAAATTCAACGCCATAAAATGTATTTGTGGTAAATAAACCAATAGTGTTATAAGAATCCAAAATCCATTTATTGCAACAGCAGAGGTTTTTGCACAAACCGCAGGAAAATAACCAATAAATGATGAAATAAACCGTTGAATCCCTTGTGCTTTCAGTGGATGACTTCCGTAATGTGTCACTGAAGCTGCTACAGAGTCACTTTAAGAAACCACTGGATGATCAGACCATCAGTCGGGTGGAGTTCCTGCCCGTTCAGTGGCACACGGCTCTTCATGGAGACGCCACAGGAGTCGACAGGTGAGCAGACAGATCCACCACTTTGGGTTTGGACCAAGATGGAAAGTGAACTGTTGCTTAGATGTTACCCCAGTCTTGGAAAAAATTGAGATTCCAAGTAGTACATGTACAGACATAGATTAACTTATGCTGCCTTCAAGTGCTATGGGAATTATGGTGAACACTAGTTATGAACTTGAAAATTGTCATATTTTCCACTGGAGAACTGGGAAACATGTTGATCCACAAGATGAAAATAACCTTTGACCTTTTCAACATGGCGGAGTGCAATGAGGAATTCATGATGATTGATAAACGACGCTTTTATTAACATTCTGCTGCTGTTAGGTGATGATTTTGCACATTTATAGTATACACAATTAAAAAATAAATAAATAAAAAGTGCTGTAGCAGATGAATTAACACGTCCAAAACTCTGTTACCCAGGTAGAAGGTGACCATAAATTGTGTTTCAGCCATTGTTCATTTCTGTACAACAACAAAAGCACTTGAACACAACACACTTGTAATTTTGAAGTGTAAAGTATCATCTTCCCAACAGCATGTGAAGGCATCAGTAGATGTCTTGAAAAAAACAGATTCAAAGCAGTACATGTACAGATATAGATGAACTTATTGTGTACATATTGACCTTTATGAAGCTAGATTTGTTAGAGTTGTAGTTTTTATGGTAAAACTGTAGTGTATTTAAGTTAACCCTTTAAGCCGCAAAGTTGTAAGTTGTTGAAACAGACTGAAACCTTGATATCAGAATTGAATATTAAAAACTCTGGCACCTAAAGGGTTCACAATTACAACAACAATTTAGCACGAGTTTGTTTGTTTACCATCTTTTTTTGTTAGAGTAATGATTGACGCTTTTATTTTGAAAGCACTGGGCTCACAGGTGATGGTACTGATTAGAGACAGGTGCTGCCACAGTCACATGGTTTTTACCAGGGTGACAGTGTGGTCCTTTGTTTGATTGAATATCAGCAAAATAAACCACAAAAAAAATGACTTTTTGCCTGGAAAAGGGACTTCTGTCCTCCTTAGGTCATGTTTAGTCCTCCGATGCTTCAGTGTTCGGTTGATTTAGAGTTGATGGTTTTATTTGTGATGTAGTTTTGGGACAAACAGTGACTGCACAAAGAACTCGGTGAGACTAACAGAAATAGACCTTTCCATTCTTTCCCCATTGTTTCCTTCTGTTTTATTGATGTTCTTTCAGTAACTTCATCTTGTTTCATTCATTTTCTTCCTCTGCTCTGAGTTCCTGGTAGTACAGACATTTATTTAGGTTTAGTATCTGGGTCCAGTATTTTACTAACACCAATTCTACACTTGTTGGCAAAAATTTAGGGAATGACACAAGTTTTGATGTTGCAAAATGTGCTGCCTAAATGTTTTTTGTTTTTTTTTAATTTCCATGTTTTTCTGAGGTTTATTTTGGAACAATTAGAAGAATTATATAGGTTTCAAGGAAATTTAATGTTGATAAAGCACATTAAAGCATAGAATCCACTGTCACTCCTACAACATTTGGCCACAAGTGTAGCATTTCCTTTTATTCCAATTGGTAATTGCTGCTGTCAACGCTGTGTTTAACCCCTTCCTGTCTGAGAACACCTGTAATTGGCCCAAACCTCCTTCATGGCGTAGATTTTATTTGTATATTTCCTTAAAGTTTAATGGCAGAGATGTGAAGGAAGTAGATGATTAGTTGTATAAAATTATTATTTACAGTCAGAGCACGAAAAATATTTTAGAAATTTAGAGGTAGAACATTTAAAATTATAGTCATGGATTTAAAAAAAATCAGTGTTGAGAGAAATTAAGTCAAAAAGCCATTTCTGATTCATTTTGGAAACAAAAATAACAATTTAAACCAAACTAACCAATGCAATGATATTTATCCCAATATAAAACTATATTATCACATAGTATCATCACAGCCATAAGGGGTTTCATTCGACATGTTCAGTGACGTTTTCAGTTTCCAGACCAGAGTAGGTGTTTTAAAATATTCTGATAAATTTTTCTTTATAGGAGGATAAAGAAGATCACGTTGCCAAGCACTGGACGCCTACGTCACTTCACAAATGAGACTTTGTTAGACGTCCTTTTCTACAACAGCCCCACCTACTGCCAGACCATCATGGACACTGTCGCCATGGAGATTAACAGACTCTACGCTTTGTTCATGAAGCGGAACCCGGAGTACACGGGGGGGATGTCGGTGGCAGGACACAGCCTCGGTAGAAACACCTCTGCAGGTTTAACACAGACCAGCTGGCTTCGATGTTTCACTGAAGTCACTGTTTTTGTTTTTTTTTCTTCTGTTTTCCATATCTGCAGGTTCCCTGATTCTTTTTGATCTTTTGTCGAATCAGAAGAACGGTTCTCCGTCTCTGGCTCCGTCAGTGGTTCCCAACGCCGGTGGAGACGGCAAACAGGTGAAATGAACAAAATATCCAACAATTTAAAAAAAAAAAAAGATAAACGAAAACACTATTCAACAAAATGAACTGCATCGTCAACACACTGAAGAAAATGAACAAAAATAGAATACAACTGTAACTAAAATGAACTAAAGTTAGCTAAAACAAACCTAATAACCTGTGTCCATGGGTGTATCAGCGATGACACGTCTGGTCTATTCTCTAAACCACAGGTGTCGAACTCCGGTCCTCGAGGGCCGGAGTCCTGCACGTTTTAGATATTTCCCTCTTCCAGCACATCTGGACATCATTACGTCATTATCAGGCTTCTGCAGAGCTTGGTGATGAGCTGATCAATCAGGTGTGATGGAAGAGGGAAACATCTAAAACATGCAGGACACCGGCCCTCGAGGACCTGAGTTTGACACCTCTGCTCTACACTGACAGGTTTTCAGATCTGTAGATCCTGTGTGTTTTTGATCATGTCGTCATAATCCTGTAACGTGTTTTTTTTTTTTTTTTTTTCCCCAGGTGGCGCCTCCTCCTGCTCCTCCTCCGGTCAGTAACGCCGTCACACCTCCGGCTGTGGAGGAGGAGCCTAAAGAAAATGGGGAGCAGTTTGAGGACCTCTCTGCTGTCCTGGAACATCTGGGCCTGTCCGAGTACAAGAGCACGTTGGACGACGAGAAGATTGACATCGAGTCTTTTGTAAGATTTAAAGCGTCTTTTATTTGTTGTAAAATGTTTTGGATAAAACCGTGGACCGTCTTGTCAGTGTTTGTTCTGTTAACGTTGTTGCAGCTTCTGTGCACAATCGAGGACCTGAAAGAGATGGGAATCCCACTGGGTCCAAGGAAGAAGATCGCCAAATTTGTGAAGGAGAGACTGAGTAAACAGGTCAGTTTGGTCTGTGGAGAATCCACAGCAGGTTTCCACATGTCAGATAAACTCAACTGTCCTCTGGCCTTAAATCCATCACCCACTGCAGATGGAAAACATACATTATTAAAATAGTCTCATAAACACATTTCTAAGATAAGATAAAGTTTGTCATTTGTACATGTTCAGGTACATAGGGATACTTGTACAGACGTCTGAGTACAAGAATAAAAGACTAAGATACATTTGTCATTTTAAGCAACATAACTTATTTCATCACTGCATTCACAGTAAACTGACACAGAATTCTGTTTACACACAAACTCTAAAGTTAACCTTCACAATAGTTCAAACTCACAGCCTGTTGATACTTCATACACATTATGGGATGTTGGAAGTGTTTGCTGCGGTTCTAACTGATGTTTCATCTCACCGTGTTTATGAATCTATATTTAAAGCTTTTTTTTTTTTTCCATGACTCACTTGGAACAAATCCTTGACCCGTTTTTGGCCTAAAATATAACAAGCCTTCATTTCAAGTTTTACAAACTAGATTTGTAAAGTTTCTTGGCAGATTTAATTCAGTGTGAAGGTGATAGTGTCAGATTTTGACGTGGAATGTTTTTGTTTTTTTAATGGTCACTTGTATGACACTTTTGACCACTTTATTTTTAGTTTAATTGGGTTTCTTTATGACAGACACTGTGTAAATTGTTTCCTGATGGAGGGAATAAAGTGGTTCAGCCTGAATAATACATCTAAAGCCTCCAAATACACACTTTTGTTCATTTGTTTGATTTCAGGCAGACGAGGAGAAGAAGGCAGAGATGAAAGAAGAGTCCAGTCCAGCTGTTCCTCCTCCTCAACCCGCAGAGGCTCCTGATCCATCAGTGAACAACCTCCCTGTGACCAACGCTGTCTCCTCCGTCCACGTCAACTACAACTACTTCGCAGTGGGAACCGGACAGGTACATATGACTCAGCAGAGTCACAGTTACTGACATGTATTTAATCCTCCATGTATCCTACTGCAGTCACCTCCAAAAATGTGTCATATCCCTGTATAATGTGTATTATGTACAATGAGCCATGCAATAACAATGCAATATTTATTAATATTATCCATAAATGAACTATTATTAATAGATTTGAGGTCATAGATACACTTACTGTTAATATTGTGTCTATTCATATTTTATGGTGTTTTTTTTTTTGCAAGTTCTATTTCACTTTGTAAAAATTTGTATACTCTATTTTCTAATCTTGTTTTTAGTTTTTGTAATTTTCTATTCTCTTTATTATTTTCTGACATTGTTTTTTTTTTATTAATATTGTTTCACTAACTGGAGTAACAGTAAAGGCTATTCTAATCTATTCTATTTTAATCGTATGTGTTTCCTCTGCAGGTGTCAGTGGTCTACCACTCTCTGGACTTTGAACCCATGAATTTCTTCGCATTGGGTTCTCCAATCGGCATGTTCCTGACGGTTCGAGGCCTGGAGAAAATTGGAGAGATGTACCAACTGCCCACATGCAAAGGATTCTTCAATATTTACCATCCGGTAAGAAACACATTCCACTGGTAACAAGGAGTCAGATGCTCTAATCTTTCGTCTTGTTAACTGGAATCATCTTAGATTTACTTCAATGATTATTCACAGAAGTAACCAAACCTCCACTGGTTTTACACTTATTTAACATTTACTGTTCCAAATACTGTTATTTTGAGGTTTTATTTGCAGAACAACTGAAGCACTGATTTCAGACCTCAATTAAGTTGACAAGATTTCCGATCTTTAACGACAGAGGTGACAAGACATGTACCAACAGATCAAACTGATAATCGTCATTACAGTCGCAGGTTGTTGTGGTGAGAAAAGGAAAGGTGCAAATATATCAGTGTAAACCTACCTGTGCCAGATCAGAGGTACATGTTCCCAGAGTAACATACCCTGTTATAAATAAATGATGTCATTGAACAACTGTAACTACACATGGAAACTGATGCAGATGTGGTGTGTTTGGTTCTAGTTGGACCCTGTGGCGTACCGGATCGAGCCCATGATAATTCCAGACCTGGACCTGAAGCCTGTGTTGATCCCACATCACAAAGGGAGGAAGAGGCTTCATCTGGGTACGAAGCTCATGTTTTCACTCATATTTCTACTTCCACCTCCGCTAGTATGATCTGAGCCTGAGGAGGCTTTGTCCAGAGTTACATATTCATGTGGACGCAGTAACTCTGGTCAGAAAATAAACAGCTGCTCCTTAATGTTTCGTAATAACAGTGAATTAGAAGCAGTTCATTTTCTTCTCCTGCTTAGAAAAAAACTGAAAGTCAAGTGAGTGAAGAAACAGACTTAAATAGATACAAATGAATTAAAATCACTCATGCATTAACATATTTTTGATGAAATAAAAAACATAGGGAATCCTAATCTTATCAAGTATAAAATAATCTCTGGTGAGAAATGCATCAGTGAAACAATGTAAAGTACTGTTATATGGAAAGGCATCGGAAACATCTGATTCTAATGTCTGGAAATAAACTGTAACTAGTGTGTAGTAGTTATCAGAACATCTACAGTATATATTATATGTATAAATGGACCTACAGCGCCATCTGCTGTTGACAGATGTGAAAAACTCATAGTAATAAGATTAAAAATGTATGTAAAATTAAAAAATTACTGTTACTGTGTTTGTTCATTTTTTTAGGGTTAGGCACAATACATGACTTATGTTTATGTAAAATGTCTTGACCAAAACATGCAATAACAAGAAAGCAGCACTTGCAAAGGTGTCAGTCAGTATTATTTGTTAAACAAACAAAAAAAATTTATAATGTAGAGCACCAATGAAATTAAAACATAATACTTGCTTTTTGGGGTTTTTTTAATGAAAAAGTTCTATTATGATTCAGTTTTTTGTTAGAAAATTCATTAAAATAAAACACTCAAGAGAATTAATTGAATGTATTGTAATTAATTTAATATGTGCTCAGTCTGTAGCTGTGTTTGTTACATCTGTTCACTGTTTATTCATGAAACATGTTGAATCTTGTCACATTTTGTGTCTGTCTGTGTTCCAGAGCTGAAGGAGAGTCTGTCCAGGATGGGTTCGGACCTCAAACAGGGCTTCATCAGCTCCCTGAGAAGCGCCTGGCAGACGCTCAACGAGTTTGCACGCGCTCACACGTCGTCTGCGCAGCTTCAGGCTGAGCTGGCCATCGTAGCCAATCAGATCGAAGAGCAGGAGAAGCACGTCCAGGAGGGTGAGTGCGTGTCTGGAGGCCAACAAACATTCAGAGGAGTTTAGTGTACTTTCATGTGAGTTTAACGACTCGTCTGTGTTCAGTGTCAGAACAGAAAATGGCCGAGAGTCCAGAGCCTCAGAAGGAAGACGAACCTCAGGTGAAGATCGGGATGTTGAACGGAGGACACCGCATCGACTACGTCCTCCAGGAGAAACCCATCGAGAGCTTCAACGAGTACCTGTTTGCTCTCCAGAGTCACCTCTGCTACTGGTAAGAAACAACTTTACCATCTTCATCATCTTCTTAATCATTTTCTTCAAAAATGACCAGCTTCTGTTGTGTGTGTTTTGTCTTCCAGGCAATCTGAAGACACGGCTCTCCTCATTCTCAAAGAGATCTACCGGACCATGGGCATCCATCCAGAGCAGATTGCACATTAATCCGGTTTAGAGAAGAACCCTTCCATTCTACTCTCCTCAAGTAGATGATTTTTTTTTTATTTTCTATTCATGTAGTTTACTGTACACAGATATAATACAGGTGTATTATGCCATTTGTCTTAAATTAAGAATGAGTGACCTGGCAGATTCAGACACTTGATGAGTTTGGTACATTTTTATAGTATAAATTATAGGACAGTGGAGTTTACTGATTATAATCCAAACCTAAGATAGAAGACATGACAGCAGTCAATGCAGCCTTCTGTTTATTTCATGGCCATAACTCAAAATAAACCATTTCCTTTGCACATGTTTGTATGAACTGTTTGGCTGAGAATGAGGAAGATATGAAACGTTTCTCCTACGTAACAAGGAGACTATCTACAAAAAGCTGAAATCTTTGCAAAAACACTGAGTAAAAATAATTACAGTACAAGATGAGATACGAGACTTTTTTTTTTTTGAGAGAAAATAAAGCATTTGTTGCTGCTGTAAATAAAGCTGACGTCTGTACTCATTAACATGTTTAACTTCAGCCTTTCTCATTATGAGAAGGAATCGAATGAATTAAGCCTCAGGCTGTCGACGCAGCCTCAAACATCTGCAAACAATCCACAGTGAGCGCGTAGGCACATACAACAGACGGATCCGACCCACATGTATGAAACAGGAATCATTAGGAGTATTTACAACATTCAGTCCAGTATTAAGGGTCGTAGTGCAGTGAGCGAATCCCACCGGGTACAAATGACGGACTTCTGTTACCGTGACGATAATACTGGTCCACGCACACCTGATATAGTTGTGCTGCATGCGATGCGTAGGTTTATTGGAATTAACATGCTTCTGTTCATCTGCAGAGATAGTTAGTGACTGCCCCATAAAGGTCCCTTTTTCTTTTTTCCATGTTTCTAAATCTACCAGTCTATAAATATTAGACCAATTCAACTGTATGTACTGGACAACAGACCAGAACAGCAGAATTATATCTGATGTGCTTTCACATGTGATGTTTAACTTTCGGACAAAGTGCAACTTCTTATTCTTCCTTTTGTCAAAATTAGATGTATATTTGTTTGTCCCTGTTGGATACGTTTTGGAATGCACGTTGTCGCAGTAACAGGTAGATAAGCAGCAGAAAGGCGTAAAAAAAGTAACGATTCAGGCGCCGCATGTGAAGCAGGTGGAATGGCTTAAGGACAGGCTCATGTTTCCTGCTGAACTGACGTAAAGATCTGAAAACAAATGTCTGTGTCCAAATCCAACAGATATACAGCTTTGGTAAAAGAGGAGACCACTGCTTAGAGTTGAGTTTGTTCTTTTTACCTATTTGGACAATGACATTTCCATCAAATAAAACTATTGTCATTTAAAACATTTTTATCTGCAAAAAAAAATTCAAAATAAAAGGTTTTCAGATTAACAGTGGAAAGAACATTTCATATTAAAGTCCCTGGTAAATGATCACTAACATGTAATTTTATGGGATTTTAAAGTTCTATGTGCTTTTACATATTCACGCTTCCTAAAATAAAAGCTCTGATTGGTCAAATCAACCTGGACAGAAACCCCATTTATTCTAAAAATACTACTTCCTGTCACCAGTATTTGGAAATAAAATGTGTTAATATTATCTGTGATGAAACACAGGCTTTAAAGTATTTTCTTATTAAAGTCTAACACATGATGCTGATGAGCTACAGATGTATTTTCTTAATTTTTGTCCTGATTTCTGCAGCAGTTTGACACTTGTGTTGAATTTGGTACAAAGTTCACTTGGTTTAAAGTCTTCAGTTTTTTGTCCACAGGTCAAAGCTGCTGAGATCTCAAGCCCCTGATGTAAACAACAGTGGAAACATTTAAATTCTTTTAGTCCTTGTTAAAATAACACATTTTTTTATATAATTTCCACTATTTATGCCTGACTATGGCGGCACGGTGGTGCAGTGGTTAGCACTCGTGCCTCACAGCAAGAAGGTCCTGGGTTCGATCCCAACACCAGT
>JAPQRQ010000008.1:4585572-4606200 GCA_037367365.1 Apogon talboti
ATAAAGTTAAGTCCCAAAATTCACAAATACTGTGTTTAAAAGCAGGCAACTATAGGTTTAGTTATGATGTTAAACTTTATAAATTCCACTTGATGAGCAGAGTTGATAGAATAAAGGAACAAAATAAGCACAAAATAAATTACAGGTGTTTTTTCTAATTTTATGTTTTGATCTCATTTCTTATAGCTTTTGTCTCATTTTCACCTTGTTTTTGCCTCATACAATTTTAGACTCATTTTTCATCTTTTATGGTCTATTTAACATTCATTAAAAGCTGAAACATCAGCCTTTTAACTGGATAGAAACCATGGGTAGACATTTCTCATGCTCTAATTCTATCATATAACCCAGTCCATCAGATACTGAAAACATTATCCTATGTTGTACCAGTCACCGAGTAATGATATTGTTATTGCTCCTAAAAATCTACTACTACTCTGTTGTATTATTTCTGTTTCTGCTTTTTAGACTAAAATATCATCGTGTAGAGTTGGATGTGAGTTGACGGTTTGTGTTTCACTGAATCAGAACGATTACACTATGGAACAAAGAGTGATGTTTCTTCACAGTGGAGATTGGACGGAGCTGATCCTCTGCACAAATGGAAAAAGTGAAGCTTTGACAGTTTCTGGCACTGGCAGGTGGAGGAAAGAGTGAATGTCCGACATGTTTACCCACTTCAGTAAAGTCAGGGATAAAACAAATGGGCTGAGGCGAGGGCGGAGCTGGTGGAGGGGACGGAAACAGGATTTGTGCGAAATTTGAGCTTAACCCTGTAAGGACTACCATTATAGCAGGCCGCCTAGATGTCTTTATGTTGTTTTTGCAATAAAAGTGTCTTTTTTGCCAATTTATTTGCACCTTTTATCAGGAAGAACTTAACTTTCAATATCTGACTATTAATTATCATTATTATATTATATGTAAAAAATGCTTTAAAAAGTGTGTTATAGTTAAAAATAATAAACAGACTTGAATTTTATGTCATACTCACTATGAAAAATGCAATTATAAAAATAATTTTTCAACTATTTTACATGTGCTCAAACATTTTTGTTTATTTTTTTTTCATTTTGTAACTATTTTGTTCCGTTTTGTTGAAGTTATTGATCATTTTGCTGTTTTTTCTAAATTGTTTAGGTGATTATTTTGTTCATTTTGATGATTTTGTTGATTGTTTTGTTTTTCATAAATTTTTTGTTCATAATATTGTTCATTGATTGATAACTTCAATAATATCAATAATAATAGTAAGTAAACCAATAACCCATTAACAGATTCTGGGTCTTGCTGTTATACAGTCCTTTCCAACTGTGCTGTTGTGTCACTGTTGTTTTTTTTAGTCGATTATTTCAGATTTAAACCAACAAACAAATGGACTGATCAATGCTGTGACTTTTATAAAATATAAATATGTAACCGCTTTAGTTTCATTTCATTAAATGAATGAGTTTGTCAGAATCTGACAGAATGTCCAACACTGAGTTTTATATAAAATTTTCATAATAAACAGTCATGTCTTTGTTTTCATATGTTTTGCTGCATCTGTTTTTAAACAGATTTTTTTTCTATGTGTTTCTGAGGTATAATCGTTTCACAGGTTTCAAAGACTGTAAGCTACAAATAAATTACATTTCTGCAAAAAATATATTCATGTTCCTGCCAAAACTTTTATCCATGACTGAAACAAAACAATCGACTCCGTTTTGTTCATTAACATGTGAAAGATCAAGAAGATTTTAAAACAGTGGTGACTTGGAAATGTTTCTACCTATAAAATACAGATTTTTATATATTTGTCAATATTTATGTGTAGTTGTAGTTGACATTTTCATCATAATGTTAGGTAGGTGGACAGAGACACTCAGTTTTAGGACAAGTAAAAAATGTGCAAAATAATCAGTAAATCTTATTGGTTTTACAATTTATTGAATCTTTGCCATTTATCGCATGTTTTAATGCTTTAATGTTTTAATTGCAGACTTTTATTTTGAAATGTTTCACTGTGCTGTTACTTCCTCATCCCACTTATTCAACAATGTTTTGATAAAAAACTCAGTAATAAATGTAAATATTATGGGAAGTCATGGTGTATTTTTATATATTTTGGACGACATCACTTCTAAATCCATTTTAATCTCTGTTCGTTTCCGTTCTCGTCTCCAGTGTCACATGGTCCATGTTGAAATGAGCTCGGTTTCGTCTTTTCGTTTGTTGTCGGGTCAAACACAGCACCCACCGCCAGGCGACTGGAAAATAACTTGTCAAGACCCATGTGAAACGGAGAAGGAAAAGCCCCGAGGGCAAAATTTCAATCAATGTCTCCTTGTCCTTTCACCACAGCAAATTAGATTGTGTCCCTGCATGAGAGGGACGTGACCCTGAACTGACACGAGGATCAGGGACAGAGCTTTGACAGGTACGGGCGGCGTCGGCGTCTGCAGGCAGAGGTCGACGGCACCGCCCGGAGGAGACTCTGGGTCAGAGAGAGTCTCTAAAACCAAACGTCGAGGTTCAACGATCAGAAAGACGACGACTGAGACAATAACATCAGCTACGACGATTCATGATCAACTTCCTCTGACAGACTTCATCTGCATTCTGTTCATGACTTTGTTTATTTTGTTCAGTTTCAATCATTTTCTTGATTAGTTTGTTAATTTCTCTTCACTTTGTTGATAATTTTGTTCGTTTTGTCTGTTTTTTTTTTTTTTTTAGTATTTTGTTCCTTTTTTGCTCCTTTTGTTCTGTTTTGTTCATTTTCATAATTTTGTATTTTTGTTAATGATTTTGTTCATTTTTCACTAATTTCTTTCAGGTTTATTCATTTTCTTGATTAGTTTGTTCATTTTTTCCCTTATTATGTTCATTTACATTCACTTTGTTGATAATTTTGTTCATTTTGTCTTGGTTTTTTGAGCACTTTGATGAGTTTTTGTTCATTTTGTTCACTTTCTTCATTTTTTGTTAGTTTTGTGAATAATTTTGTTCAGTTTTAATCATTTTCTTGATTAGTTTGTTCATTGCTTATTCATTTTCTTCCTTATTTTGTTCACTTTTAATCACTTTGTTGATAATTTTGTTCCTTTTTTGCTCATTTTGTTCTGTTTTGTTCATTTAATTTATTTTTGGCTAGTTATGTTAATGATTTTGTTCATTTTTGCTTTATTAATATTGTTCAGTATAGTTCATTTTGTTTGAATATTTGGTAAATTTTTAAATTAATTTTTTTGTTCATTTTGTTTTTTAGTTCATTCAATTTTGTTCATTTTCTTAATTATTTTTTCATTGTTTGTTTTATTAAAAATTTTGTTCAGTTTTGTTCATTTTTTTGAGTATTTTCTACATTTTCTTAATTGTTTTCCTGATTTTTGTTAATTTTGTTCATTTTTATTCAAGTTGTTGGTTGTTTTACTCATTCTTTTGTTCAGTTTTACTTATTTTGTGTTGATTGTATTTTTTGCTTTAGATTTTTTTGCTCATTTTGTTGATCTTTTTTTATTCAGTTAATTTTCTTTTATTATTTTATCAATTTGAATAACAGTTTAAGTAAAATGACAACATATTGAGACATTCTGAATATTTCCTGGCAACATAAACACAATAAAACTTCGTCATTCATGTTGACATGGTGATGACACTAATGATTGTGATTAAATTATCGCATTAAAGTGACTGAAGACAAACGATAACAACATAAATATAACATGAAGCAAACACTGTCATTCTATTTTCATATTCCAGCCTTATAAACATCAGTGACGTTCTACTGTCTCTGCAAAACGATGCATGTTGTACAGTGTGATCTAAAAAGCTGCAGTGACTGGAAAAAGCAGTGGGACTAATTGATGATGAAAATGTGAGTGTCTGAAAGGCTGAAACTGCTGCATCACTGCTCGGATTCTGTTAAACTCAGAGATGATGTATCTCCACACTGACGAGGTGCCAACATCCTTTTTACTGTGAGTTGTGTTTGTGCTCACATCCATTAACTTAAAAAAAAGTCCAGATATTTGATTTGACTTGATATATTTTCATTGTTGTTGAGGCTTTTTGTCCATTTAGAGTCTGAGGGTGAAGAAGGAGCAGAGAAACTGAGGCAGAAACTCCAAAAACATTATTTCTTTTTCAGATTTTACACTAAAGAACATCAATATAAGACTTTGTTGTGAAAATGCAGCATAGAAGACCAACTTTCCAGCAGACAACGTGCTTTCCAATTCCACTAAAACAGACGTACTGACAGCGGAAAGTGGAAAATTGGCAAGATTTATACTGGATCCATAGGCAACACAAGGCAGAAGCTTTACTAAATCATGTAACGTAATCAGGGGCTAAATCAAAAAGAGGCCTGTATCAAATGAGATTTATCGGTCTGGTTCTTCTCAAACGCAAACGATGCTGATGAAACCGATGCAGGAGGAGGAGGAGGGGATGAAGAGGCTGCGAACGTGGCGTCCTCAGGGACCGACAGGGGTCAACACCAGGTTTTAGCACTTGGTTAAGGTTTCAGAGGTCAAAGGGCAAAGCGGGTCAAAGATACAGTAGGAAGGTCAGGGCGGCAGATAAACGGATCGATGTACTTATGTGAAAACATCTGAGTCCTGATGGATGTAGAGACGTAACCATTATCAACCATTACAACATGGGACACAATGCAACATACAAAAAACCTCTTCAGCTCAGTGTTTCAGTCAGTTTATGTTCATTTTCTTGGTTATTGTCTTTATTTTTGTCAATTTTTTACTCATTTCATTGGTTAGTTTGTTCATTTTAACTCATTGTGTTGAGTATTTTAATGATTTTGTTACTTTTTGCCCATTTTGTTGATTATTTTGCCCAATTTATAGTAATTTTGTTTGTAATTTTGGTTATTTTGTAGTTCGTGTTCTTCATTTTCTAGATTATTTTGTTCATTTTGTATGTTGGTTTCTTTATTTGTATTAATTCTTCTATGGATTTTGTTAAATGTGTAGCTACTTGGTAATTTTTTTGGGCTATTTTTTTTGCAGATTTTTATACTTATTTGTCCATTTTTATTCATTTTGTTGACTATATTGTTGAGTTTTCATCATTTTATTCATTATATTTTAATATTTACTTCATTATGTTCATTATTTTGTTAATTTGTCTTCATTTTGACTTTATTTTCTTCTTCAAGTTATACTTGTTTATAATAATTAGTTAATTTTTTATTTTGGTAAAGATCTTGTTCATTTTATAGATTATTTTGTCCATTTTTATTAATTTTTTGTTTAATTTTACAGACTTTCTTGACTGTTGTGCTCATTTTTATTCATGTTTTGGTCATTTTATTCATTTTTGTTTGTTCATGTTTTACATTAGTGCTGCTCCTTTCATTTAATGTTGTAAAAGACTTTCCACCAGGTTTTGTCAGAAACAATAAATGGATGTAAACATTATTTCAGGAGCTTCATAGATAAACTTTAACTCCTCAGTCAAACCTGGCCTCTAATTGACTTCTCTTTGTGCTTGGAGCTGTAAAAACCTGTTCTCCTGTACTTTAAAGTGTGGCTGATGCTGCTCCGAGCTCAGTTAAAAATGCTGATGAGTCTTATAGTGAGAGCTGATTGCCAATTTCCTCACTTTAATTACTTCAGCAAGAAACACTAAACTAATCAGTAACCTGTAACCTGCAACGGCGATGATGAGAAACACAAAACACCAACCACAGCGTCTTTTATTTTGGGACTTCAACAAACAAACCAGCCTCTCCTTAGGCTCTATCAAATATTAAAATAAGGATATTGTGATTTATGCCGCTCATGGATGCAAAAAGTGCATAAAAACAATACGTTAGTGTCGGAAAAGTGACACAAAAGCGTCAACGTCTGCATAAACTGCCCGTGATGTGTTACTTTGAGGGCAGTTAACGTCCGGCCTGCAATCTGAACGCTGTGTGCACTTGTACAACAGGCGATATTTTCCTAAAGAAAACAAACAGCCAGTGTTTGCCCAGAGATAAGAGCAGCTGCTGCACACCTGCCCGCCGCCGGTCACCGCTCCTCCTGGACAACTGCATGGCTTTTGTTGCAGCAAACAGGCAGGTGAAGCGACGGACGCCATGTCCACGCACACGCACACGGTGTAGGTTTCACCACCCGTGTAATTACCGACGCGTCCTTGACGTTCAGAATAAACCGGATCATCTGTGCGATTCAGGAGGAGCAATGACCTCCGTGACCAGACACGATGAGACGCACGTGGAGGCTGATCATGTACGACAGAGGAAAGAGATGGAACTGGGGCGATAATATGATCATCACAATATATCGCGCTATATTTTTTGTCGTATCATGATTGTTTGCCTTAGACATCAACACCAATGACTATCGCGATGATTATTGTCATCACAGTGTGAATGTTTTTGTCTTTCAGGTTTATTCTGTTTATATCATCAAATAAATCACAACTTTTACTTATTTTTACTACAAATTTAGAGAGTTTTGTCATGTTCTGACATAAAGGAATAAATAATTCTTTCATGTTGTTTTAATTTTGTTGGAGAGCTCTGATTCTGCATATTTTCTTCTTATCAAGTGAAATAAAGAAAATGAGCAATAAATCACCAAAGATGAGACTGTGTTGGTTGGGTCTTAAGTGGTTTTCATCTTGTTAAAGGTTTTTGTCTTGTTTCTGTTTTACCAAATAATTTAAGACCAAAAATAAAGATCTAGTTTTTGTAAAATTGATTCAGAACCAAAAATAAGCCACTTTAAGGAAACAGTAACTTGATGTTTGTTGCGATAAATCCCAGTAACTAGTGATTAAAATGAACAAATTAGAATTAAGTCAGATACTAAGCTTGTGTTTTAGTTTTTTATGAACAACTTAAAACCCATTAAATAACCAACTGGTTTATTCAATTTTAACTCAGAGCCAAAAATCAGCCTCTTTCAGGAAACAATGACTTGGTGTTTGTTGCAATAATTATCGATAACTCCAAATATCCCGAGAAATAGTGATATTTGCCAGTGTGGGATCAAATCAGACACTTAGGTTGTGTTTTAGTCTTTTATGAAACACTTCAAACCTATTAAATAACCGTCTGGATCCATCAGAACCAAAAACCATCCTTTAAACTTGGAAGAAATGATGATTTATCGTGATAATTATCAATATCGACCAACAACGTACCACAATACATTTATCACGATCACATTTTCCTCCATCAAACCACATCCGTCCTGCTGCCATGATGACAAACAATCCAAGTCCATTACATGCAACCGCTGCACCTCAAAAACTCCATGAATCATTTTAGCACAAGGCAGGAAACTGTGGACATGAAGTAACACCATTCACATGTAAAGTCACACAAACACATTACTTTAACACTGTGCAGCATCTCCGAGAGTGTCGCTGATAATAGCCTCTGTTAAGACTGTTATAAATCCCAAAACAAATTCAGAAATTCCACACAATGGCCTATATTCGTCCGAGCATCACATTTGACATCAGTGAGATTTGCACAGTCCTGAGCTATGAGAGACACTTTAAATATAGACATAGGCATGGGAGGACAGTGTTGGTACAGTTGGGCTGTGGGATTGTGAATGGGATTATAATATTATGATATATGGCTGTATTCATTTGACTCTAGATTTCAATGTGCCATTCCACACATAACAACCAGTGCACAATGCAAGTATCACTTTCAGCAAAGCAGCAGAAAGTGCAGCTCGCATTGTGTGGATGCCATCTCAGATCCACCTCCAAAAAGCCTCAAAACTCACTCAACCTCCAAAAGGGTTCCACGAAAAGCAAGTCAGCTTCACACATGAGCTGCCAGTTTGATGTGTGTTTGTCAGGAGGTATCTATCTATACTTGAGGTCCACTGGCTCGGAGGCAGCTCACAAATACTCCCTGCTCTTCTTTTCTTACAGTTCTTTACAGATAACCATGAATATGTGAATTTAAGGCACATATTACAGTCCAGACCGGCTGGAAGATAAACCACAGATAAGGAGGATGCTTTAATCCTCCAGCAACAACTGATGCTGGAGATAAACAGATGATATCTCAAATAACACAAACCAACTCATTACAAACGCTTTCTGTCTCCATTATTTATCCAATCTGCATGTATTTGTGCATTACGCGTCTGGAACCGTGTTGCTTTTCTCGTTGTGTTTGCAGAAGTGTGGATAAATCCTACCTTCCAGCCGCAGCAGGAGAAGCAGAACCACAGCGATGTTTCCTCGAGAGAAACCACAACTTGACCCCATATTCGCGAACCATAAGTGAAAGTTTCTGATTGAAAACGCGATTCAGAAAAGTTCCCCCGACCGATGGAAGCCTGAAAACGACAACTGACGCGGTGCGTAAAAACCCCCAATGTGCGCGTCCTGAGCGCGGAGCGGAGTCCTCGGTGTCCCACGGACGAGCTGCTGCGCGCGGCTCTGAGGCTGCGGGTCTGAGTGGCTGCGGACCAGGGGGAGGTCCACTCATCCACTCATCCTCTCATCCACTCACCCACCGCCCCGCTGCCCCCGTCGCTTCCGCAGCCTGAGCTCAGGAAATTTAAGAGCATAATTTAGCAGCGGGTCAGCCATCTCATTAACACCCAGCGGGGGGAAAATTATTAACAATTATCATTAAATGCGCAGTGGGATCACTTTATAGCACCAGCCTCTGCTTTTAGACACTGGATTAGAAGTGTATTTTAACAAACACTGCTCTAGGAAATAGTATGAGGATGCGTTTTACTTTAGAAGTAAAAGTTTCATCCATTAATATTAAAGGTGAAAATCATCACGACAAACTATCAAACTAACCATCATAACAAACCTGCACTTTGTGAAAATCCTGCATAAATACAGCTTCAAAACCTGCATTATACTTAGATCTAGTAAATTAAAGTTGAAAATCGGGATACTATAGCGATTCTGCAGCACAACCTGTACATAGCTACTTCTAAATATGTAAAAAACATGTAGCTTAACCCATAACAACCCTGCATTTTGTAATAATCCTGCAAAAAAAACCCCAGCTTTAATATGTATAAACTAACCTGTATAGTAGTTTGATCTTATGTGTCATTTGGATCGGATAGTGTCATTAGTGTATAATCATGAAAAAATTTAAATAGATGTGTTTTATCTGGGGGAGCAGGTCATCATTCATGGAGTCCATCATGTTTTCAATTACTTCCTGCACAAGTCTTATTTTTTTCCCTCCAGTGTTGATGTTCTTTACCACCATCAACTCAACGGGTACTATCGATTTAAACAAAAGCACTGACAACAAGGGTGTCTTAGTGTTTTTTGCTGCCTCCTTCTGGGAGCATGAGGCGGGGTATTCAGTAGGCTGCAATCTGCAACTTCACCGCTAGATGTCACCAATTATCACATGGAATCTAAATTAAACTTAACAGATATTGAAACTCACTCCAATCTTAGTCTTAAAGGGCACATGAGCAGCTTTTATAACATATTTATGTTATTAATTCAACTGAACTCAGGGACTTTATGTCAAAACCTCATTCACATTTTTTTTGCAGTGTTGACAAAACTATCAATCTTTTTCTCAAAAACAAACCAAAAAGCTTCAGCTCACTCAAAATCCAGCTGCTAAAAGTGCAACTCCTATGTTTTGCAACGACATGCAGTAATGTAAAAGAAAATGCCAGTAAATATGTGCAATATATTTCATTTAGGCTTCATTGTTTAAGAAAATGGATGTTTTGTTCTAATGAAGAGTAAATTACTATTTTTTGGGGCTTACTGCATTCAGTAATGTTTCTACTCGTGTTGCTACACAGCAAAAGTAGATTTATGTGTTTATTCACTGCACTGTTGTCAATTTAATAGAATTTTAGATTAAAAAATGTACAAAAAAGTGCATAGCAGTAGCTTATTGCCTCCTTGTGTTCTAACACAACTACTGATATTTGGCAGTGATATGGACCTGTACGTATATTCTGTCCTTGTCAATGTGTAAACTTTAGTGCTTTTACTAAAGTTTACACATTTACACATTTAGTGTCGTTTACCCATCAGCCCCTGCAGTGGTCAAGCATCCAGTGAACTGGTGCTTGTGTGGAGGTTACAGATTAGTTGTCTGACTAATGAGCCTTTTCACTGCTGAGCTGCAGCCCAAACCACCATATGGATTAATAACACTTTATACTGGCAGGCTTTGCAGAGTGCGACTCATAAATTCCACCCACCGAGCAGCTCTCCTGTCCCCGGCGTCAGGCTGTGGACGGGGGGGACCTGTCCAGGCTCAGGGCGAGGCGGCGTCAGGGGCTGAGGCCTGTGTTAAAGTGCTGGATCTCTGTGACCGGATAGTGTGGAGTGATACATGGCTGCAGCCTCAGGGCAGGACACCAGTCAGTCACACAGAAAACGCCTCCAATCGTTGTCTCTGAACATCGCAAGAGGCTGGAGCTCAGCAAGGCCGCCAAAGGAACAGGAAGCTTGAGCAAGAGGAGAACATATTCATCTATTACTGTTAGAACTCTTGGTATAGACTGGACCAGGACTGGGCAGTGACAGCAGTTCAGTGGAAATATGGCTTAAAAATGTCACTATAAAATACTACAACATGTTTAATGTTCTGGTGTTTTACTCCTGCGTGTCTTGATGCTGAAACATGTATTATCTTTACAATTGAATTGCCATGTTTGGACCATAAAGAATATTACAACCACCAACACCCTCTTTACAGATGTTAAAGAACCCATATTGCTCTGTTCTTCATCTTGATTTAATGCTGTAAAAGCAGAGATTAGAGTTGTATTTATATCTTGATGCATCACTAGACTTTTAATTCATTTTTCTCTCCTTATGTTTAGCGCGTATGACTTTCATCGCCAATTTTTCTTCAAATTTGTAAAACCCCAGCGATAACCTAATTATAACTTATCCATTAGTCTTTCCATATTAACACACCTAAATCACTTCCCTCACAGTGAACAACTTCATTTTACAAATTGCTTTCATCTTAAATGTCACTTTGGTCGTGTTTTTTATAATAATGTAAAACTATAAGTCAGGTTTCTTCAACTTCCAATCTATCTCATTAATTTCATTAACAGATATGAGCTAATGTTTTTAGCCTTACCGTCCAGCCTCAGAACTAGAACCTCCCATCTCCACCCCTGAAGCAGGTCCTTGGATTGACTTAAAAGGGTTAAAAATAACAGAAGAAAAATACAAACAACAGTTGAACCTCATTGTCCAGATTTAAAGAGTAGAATCACCATGAAGCCTGGTCTTAATGTCTAAATGTCCTTTAAATCTTACGCACACAATAGTCAAGCAGGAGTCGAATATACCATGTGACCGGAGGTTGTGATTAGTCACAGGTGTTTTCAGACAGCAAGGGAGGGTTCAGTATATGATTGACAGCTGAAAATTACTGATAATTGATCTATTCTCGGATGCAACTACACAGAAGCAACACGGCAGCACCAATAACTGTGATATTTAGCTTAGTTTTTCCACAGTGATGTTAAATGCCCTCATCTACCGCCTTATGTCTACAGTCTTTAGTGTGTATTTGGTTCATTTCTGCTTTTTAGTCAATGTTTTTAATTAGTATTAACTATGGTCTACAGTCAAACCCAGAATAATATAGAACAGAAAATAGAAGAAATCAGTTGAACTACTGTTGAAGCATGTCAACCTCCTCCTTCTGTAGATATAAACGACTCATTCTAACATAACAAAAACACAACAGTTCATATTTACTGGTGATTTTACACTAATGAAAATGTAATCATTAATATTAGCTTCAGTTTCTGCAGTATAAAGATAAAAGAAGTGGCTTAAATCAGCTCTAGTTTCCATTTTTAAACAGTAAACCCAGGCCAAAATGGCTGTTGAATGATCACATATTTCATGTTTTTATCACATTCTAGCAATCCTTAAAATTATACTGACAGATTGATAATATCCAGAGCAGATATTATGGTTTATCTTCGGTCTTCCAATGGATTAATTTTGATTTTGAAGTTGTAAAACTCCAACACAAATACAGATTTGGAAATGGAAATGATTAAAACAGCTGTGATTTTTTTTTCACAGAGATTCAGTATAAAAATCCTTCAACATGACCTGATACTCTGTTTTTCCAATATTTTTTCAACATCAGAGTCATTTGTTATTGAGAAACTTGGGTTTTTGTTGCTATCAATCTGATACAGCTCATATCTTTATTAAATCTGTAAAGTATAATAGTTCATGTGTCATTCATCTGATTGATATAATGTCTTTACAGGTCACGTTCATGACAAATGCTGACTTTCCAGTATTTTGCCACAGCCGTCCAGTAATTATTTCCAAAGCTGTACTTATATCCTGCTCTGTGAATATGCAAAAACAGACATTTATATCCTGATAATAAATGATCTGTTCAGCAGATACTGTATGAAAGTGTTCACTTACACTGTATATGAGCACAAATATAATCCTGTTTGCTCCATCGGGGCGACTGTGAGGATCATTATGTGATATAAGAAGCCGAGCGGTCTGCATGAGAACACTGTATCTGGGATAAAGTTTCCATAGGTATCCTGAGACGTATGCTCAACGACAATCAATACAGACAAGGAAATGTGGTGTGGTCGTGATACGTAGAACCACAGCGGTGTCGTATGGTCTTTTTGTGACTGCTGCAATGGCATCAAGCTTGGAGAAACTGCAGGGTGAGTTGGGAAGAAATTCAGCCTGAAATGTAAGAGGAATGTGTGTCATTGTGTGTTTTATCTTCATCTAAAGCTCCTTTTGGCCTCATCAAGCTGCTGTTACTGTAAGCAGCTCTAAATGATTCAGCTAAATGTCTGAATTTACAGCGTCATTTTGTCGCTGCACTCACAAACGATGCAGAAAAGATATCTTTAGACCTCTTTGTGAGTCTGTATTGATTTCATTTTCAAGTTATGAAGCAGCGGCTATGCCTTTCCATTGCTGGCACAAAAGCTCCAGATGCAATTATGGACTTGAGTCTTGTTCAAGAAGCTGAGGGAGCACCTACAGGGGATTCAAACAACAACTTGTGTTCAAGACAATTACCAAAAGCACTATACCGTGCCGTCCAGCATTATTGCAGCCACATGATTTCCTCTGGAAGAAGAGCATGGCTTTCATTTCATCTCATTTCATTAAGTAGATGGTCATTTCATGATGCACACACCGCCTGACCTGATGCTCAACACTGTCATACGTGCAGCAAAAACAGGCATAAATCACTCAAGTGGACTGGTAGAAATGTTCTGAAGATGAACCCTCAGCATAAGTAGCTTTGTGTGTAAAATATGTAAATGTGGAATATGTAAAGGGCTCCGGGGGGCGTCATCGTTGTCCTCCGCTGAATTGGATTTGTGTAATTCCCCTGATTTTCTAATAGAAGGAGTGCAAGAGGTGTCGGTCCCATTAATGACACTCCTTTGTGAGCTGTGCATCTTGACCCCTATTAAAGAGCTGTGACTCGGACAGCAGATGGTACCCACACACACAGGAAGAAGAGGAGTGGCCATGGCAACAGACTCATAATGACCAGCCTGGTGTGTAGCGGAATCACTCGGGCTAATTTGTTAAGTACCACCTCAGTATATTTACTTTAATCAGTCTATTCAGAGCACAAAACACGTGGCAACCACTAAATAATTCACTGCCCACGCTGAGAGCAAATCAGATGTGTTCTTTAAAAACTGATTTAACTGAACATTATCTGCATCCAGTCATATCTGATAGAAGTTTTGTTTGTTTTGTTGTGATTCATGCAGATGTACGTGGGTAGGTGCATCACTGGAAGATTAAATCAGACAATTAGGAAAGTACGAGCCAAGCTTTTACAGTCCCACACATGTTATAACAATCAATATATTTTACCGTGACTTGAGCTCATATTAATAAAAAAGATAATGGCATCTGCAGAATATGACAGATGGTGGTCCTGTTCATATTTTGAGGAAGAATTTCTTCCTGTAGAGCAGGTAGGCGATGAGCACCCACAGCGCCGTCCCCCACAGGCTTTGGAAGAGCCACTCCCAGTGACTGTCCAGGAAACGCATCTCCCAACTGAACGGGAAGTAGAAGCCCAGCAGGGAGTGTCCGACGTACACCAGGATGGAGTTCATCCCTGAGGAGGGAGATGGAAACAGATAAACGCAAACAGACACTGAATGGAAAGTCAAAGTGTCCAAGTGTGAACCATCCGAATCTCCTCTAAAAATGTCAGTTTGAGTGAATTAACCAGAGAGAATCCATGCTTTACTGGAAACCCCGACCCTGAACCCTGAGTTGCATAACATCTGAACCACTAATTATACCAATACATGTAAATAATTGAGGTAAAAAGCAGCTTGTCATGTTTTCATGGACATCAGATATGACCCATTTGGACAAAACAAATTATTGCACTACTTTGACAAAAACTGGACTTTAAATGTACAAGTAAACATGTTAACATGACCGAAATCGAAGTTTTAATAGTTGGACCAATATAGCTAGATAATGCGGTTGAAAGAGGATCTATTCTCAGACTAAATCAATCAATCAATCAATCAATCCATCCATCCATCCATCCATCCATCCATCCATGCATCCTGAAAAACACCAGCTAACTATACCACTAGATGTTGCTAAATATTACTCATTGAACCTTTAATTGGGTAAATAAAAAGAAATATGTTGGCTGTTTCTATTCTCTGCCCTCTATATTATGCTTTAATTTTGACAAAGATGATCATAATTGAAATTGGGCATCATCATTGTCATTAAAAACATTATAATATGATGTTCTTGCCAAGCCCTGAATTTAAATTAATTGGAAAAAATGTGAGTTTATGTACATGGGTTGGATTTTAATAGTACTAGAGTTGTGTTTTGTGTTTTGATCCATATCAGAGCAGCATCAGTAATAATTAGCCTGAAAAACAACCAGCCAAAACCCTACTTAAACTATCTGTATGAGTACCGCATTAATGCTTTTAAACAATGAATAAACAGTACCTGGGTATATAAATGGACACCCACTCCACCAGCCTTTAACGTCAATGACAAAGTACATGCCTCCCAGCAGCAGGAAGGAGAAAAAGCCCATGCACGTCACATAGGACAGCGACCTGGGGAGAAAGACCACGGCCGATGCTTTACAACCACACAAACACTGGACATTCGGTCATTAGTAAATGTGAGCGGAACAGTGTGAACAAGGGTGTAAAAACACTGAGTCTATCAATCCTGTGGTGCAGATAAATAACACCCAGGGGCCTGGAGCAGTTTGTTGGACAGTTTGCTGGATTGGTCTAAAGCATCAGCAGTGGATCCTTGGCACATGCCCGGTGGAGCACTGCCAGCCACCCATGTCCCTGTCTGTTCCTAAGTGCAAGAATGTTTGATGTAATACTATCTAATGTAAAATGGCCGCCTCCCAAAGCCTCCTTACAGTACACTTCTTTTTTTTTAATCTGAGCTGAAGTGGGGCCAAAAAGGACTCTTGGCTGGGAGTTAATTACTTCTAGACATCCAGGCAGGGACTCGTACTCAAGAGCTCAATAACCTGTGCATGATGAACTGCCTATAAAAGCCAGGCAGGTAATAGCGAGGGATGAGCACGGCTTTAGCGGCGGCCCCTGTGGAACGACGTGAAGAATTTGCTTACACATCACAGATGAAATGGTATTCTTCCTGGTGCAACATTAAAATGATTCACATCATATTAAGGGGAATGTGGGAGTGGAACAAATGCACAGGTTGTAAAGTAATCTGTGTCTGAGGGAGTAATTGAGCCGTATTTCATGCAAAATCATTACTAACATTCATCAGCGGGCTGTGCTTTTCTGAAAAAGCATATGATAAGTTAGACTGAGTTGCAGTTACCGCAAAAAAAAAAAAAGGAATTTAAAGAAAGTAATAAGGAAGCCTTGTTTCTAGGGAGTTGTCAAGTTTAATGTAATTTAATTATAAAAAAACAGACTTTCCTTCTACTACTGAGCAAGATTTAACACAGATGTAACAAGCTGAAACTGGTTTGTATAGTATTCAGGCAGAACTACATTACTTTCCAGATTTTCACTTTTTCTTTCTGAGACCCTGCATCTGCATATAACATTGCATTTTGAGATTTCTGCTCATACTTAATTTTTCGTGTAGTTTCAGCAAAAGCATGGAAACTAAAAGATGGCGTCCAATCACTCTGTAACTGAAACTGAGATAAAACTGGGCAAGGCATCAAGCATTTTTGTATTTTACAATTGAAACCTTTTAAGTTATGCTTTATAATGTTTTTAATTTGACATGAAGACAATAGTTGTAAGTGAGGACGCCGTTAATCAGGACGCTTTTCCTATAATTTATGCACAGCACCCAATTCTAAACCAAATCAATGTAAATTTAATGCAAAAACCATGAAAACTAAATGAGGTTTCCCAGATCTAGTTGGAGTTGGTTCCGTTTGTCATTTATTATTATCTATTATAGTTTTTCCAAAGGTTTCTACATCAATCTGATACTAATAATTGGGAAATTCTATATCTTTAATGAAGATTTTAACATTATCATGCAACATGACATCCATCACAAATATAGGGATTAAAAGTCTAAAAATATGTGAAAAATGATTCAGTTTCTACTCACATCCCATAAAATGTTTCTAAAATGCAATGAGTAAATCTCCACCTTCCAGAAACTGGAGGAAATCACAGTATTTTTTGAGGACACTGGAACTAAAAATTGTCAGAATCTTCAAAGATTATGTTTAGTTTTTACACTTAAAGGGTCCTTCTGATGCCAAAAGTAAAATGCAAACAAAATGAAAGCTCACATCTTAAGACTTACAAGCTCATTTTTGATTAAATCTTGGCGTTTTTAGGGCCTTTATGTTTTTTCAGAGCCTAGAATTAAGTTATTGCAAAACGCTGTCACCCCATTTGGAGATTTTTTTGGTTAATATAAGCAATTTGATTATATTTCAGACTGTTTTTGCAGAGTACATGGATGGTTTTCCCAGGGCCTGATCCTATTCCACCACACAGACCTGGTAAAATGTGCAGGATGGTGGCAGGCTGGGGTGGAGAGGATAAAACATCCTGTAGTTTTCTGGCTGTAAGGAAGAGTGATCATGTTGGGAGGATGTAGAACCGCTCCACCTCACACTCCTGACAGCCCGGGTGATTATTTACAGTCGGAGCTGTCGTTAGAGGTAAGTAAACGCGTGTTTTAGCAGCCTTGATTTGTGCCCGTTGGAAACCCATCCTTTCTTTTGAGAGGAAAGTGGCTGGATTTAGAGGGTCAGGAAGCACTTACCAAAGGTTTTTATTGACAGGTATAAATCCTCCGTCTCGTGTGCACTTAGTAAGGATGGCTGCAGAGATTCCCTGAGGGTGGAAATGAAACAGATTTCAAATCGATGGAGGGCGATAAAGAAAGCTGTATCGGGCTGCTAAAACGTGGGGCAACAGAATCAACCGAGTCCCGCAGATTAACCGATTATCTGGGAGTCCAGTGAAGGTCCATCAACTGTCTTTTTTCTCATGTACACACATTACTGGACTGCAAACGCATCAGTTTGACCACACTTTTCAAAGATGTCCATGTGCATCAGTGACTCTCTACCTCAGGGGGTACTTACAAAGGAGATCTGATGAAAATATACTAGCCCACAAGTATTTGTTTAAGAGGAAAAACAAACAGGATTAATAACTGACAATAAAGTGCTTCACACTGATGTATTCTTCTGTGTTAGCATCATTGTGGTTCCTCTGATAAAAAGCCAAAAGGTTTTTTTCAACTGGCTTGTGGATTATTCCAGAAAATAAGCTCTGTGGGTAGCAAAAGTTCATGACACCTTGTTTGGAAAGATGATCTTCACAAATAGGAACCACATGGAGCAGCGTAGCTTAATGCTAATGCTAAGCTATGGTCACGTGACTTCAGCATCACCACCGTTAAGCCTCCAGTGTATAATTAGATTTTCCTTTCACGCTTACCTCTTCTATAAACATCTTTAATGTTATTGTGACCTAAACTTGGCATAAATAGAATAGTTTGAAACTATGTAACACAACAAGCCCAAAAAATGAGTATAGAGTAGATGACAACCGCTGTCTGACTGGGCCAGTTGCTTGAAAAATTTGGAAAAGCTTCAAAATTCACAAGTTGGGTAAAACATAAATATTTCTCAAAATGGCATTGTTTCAGACATATCACCAAAACCTATTGACACGGAAAGCTCCTAAAAGTGAAAAAAAACACACTTCTAGGTTTTAAGACATAACATGTAGTGTTACCTCTATGTAACGACTAACCTAATGTCAACTTTTATTGTTGCATGGTGCAGAGAAAACTAACTAGCAAGCAGAGAAGGTGTGAAAAATATCTAAATGTCATATTTAGCTAAATAAAAGTAACAGATTAAGGCTAAAAAAGTTAAACTAATAGACTGATCAAACTACACGCTAACCTAAATTAAAAAGACATAACATTATGCTAATTATTCTCCTTTTATCCATCTGTCTTCTCTCCAGCGGCACCACATTATTTTAGAACATTTTGTTATAATGTTTATCACCTTAAAGCCATCCTTACATCGTCCATCTATAAAATGTGCAGCCAATAGGGTAAATACATTATTATTATGATTTTTTATAAAACTTAAAATACAAAAACTCAATTTACATTTGTTCATATTTAGTCACATGTTAGTAGTTTTTCCACCGTTAAACATTGAATGAAGTTTTGTGTTTTGGAAATGGGAACTGTTTTCTCTACATGTATAATTTCATAAAAAGACTAAACACTACTATAAAATAATGGTAGGAAATTATAGAGTAGCCACCTTGACATAAAACATAGAGGGAGGTAATAATTTTTTTGCACCTTCAGACAGATTTCCTTTCTCTTTTGGGTTAAAATTATTCTAAATTGTAAAGGTTGCTGATTCCTGTATGTTATACTTGACTTTTTAGTCAATAGGAATGGAATTTATAGGGTCAGTGAATGGATATTTGATCAGATTGTAGACCAAAAAAAGCTGACAGGTACTACACTTTGAGGGAAATTTATCATTTTTATCCAATAAATTTGTACAAGGTAAATGTATTACTGGCTTATGAGTCAATATAAAACACCTATGATCCCATGTTTCCATGTAATTTGTCTCGCTATGTCCTCCATTATGTACGCTGAATGTCTTTTAATTGAGTTTGTGTGGTGCAGCACAGGTTGAAACCCAAGGTAAATTTCCCTGAACTGTGGGACAATAAAGTGCATCGTGAGTCTTGAACAATTTCTGATCAATAAAGAACATTTAAGTTTAAGGCAAACACGTTCTTCTGTTTATCTGGACAATGAATAGGATTGGCTGGGAAGGTGTCGCCTGACAAAAGATGTGTTAACACAGACGTAGAATCCAGAGGTGGCAGAGGAATGAGCATCCGAGTACAGATACTCATACTGGTTCAACTTCTTTACTCAAGTGGAAGTAAAGAAGTTAAAATTCTAAAAAGAACTTTAAGTAAATAATAAACTAAAAAATCTATAACACTACATAAAAACAAAGTAAGAAGTGAGCAAAAAATACAGCTAATTAAAATGTAAAGAACATACACCTCAAAAATCTACTTAAGTACAGTAATGAAGAATTTGGTGATTCTGTTTGTTTTTTTTGGGGGGGGGGCATAAACTGAACAAATATGATTACAACTAATGATCAAATTATTGCAAATCATACATTATTTTATTGTCTTTTAACATTTTAAAATTTGGTGAGGCTGTAGGAACCTCTGACCTACAGGATAATGTCAACCCCCAGCAGATAATGAAGTATTTCAGAATCCTGGTTAACACAACTGTTTATAATGTGATGACCTTTATACCAATAAAAACTGTAATAAGCTCATTTATGTTGCTTTATGTGTGATTTAGATACTTGAAGAAACATTTGGTGCCTGAGAGAGAGAAACCCAAAGCAGGGGATCAGATCCAAACATGCTTGTTAGGTAGATATCCATCATGTGTATAGATGACAGAATCGATGGTGTGGAAATAGCCTGGCCGTGGCTGGATTGAGTCTCCAGGCTATTCAGGCAGCAGGATGCGGGATGGGGCTGGTATGTGGGGCAATCGCTCAATTTCAATCTTTCACTTCTGCAGCCTGATCGTTGGACTTTAATTAACATGGGCTGTTGTTTATTAGGAAGACGATGCACGATTTGATCCCTGAATATCAACCCCAGCTGCAAAAAAGCACAATGCATCCATACTGAGGCGTGCTCTAAAATCCAGTCTGTTTTTACTAAATCAACATTTTGTGGTCTATTCGTGCACCTCCTGTACATAATACCAATCCTGTGGTTGGGTGCCTGCAGAAATGAGCTTCCTCTCGCTAATGTCAAGAGCACATGTCTGAAACAAGAGGCACTTCAGCTCTGCTTCACGACTTCCCTTTTTAGGGCGGATTAGAGAAGTCAACATGAAGAGCAGGACCATCACTAAATCTAACTTTGACTGTGAATTGGTCAAAATTCGTTCTACGGCTGCAAATACATTAACCCAAAAAGACCCAAATATCCACCATAGACCAAAAGCACCTACTGATATAAATGTTTAATATCTGTTGATCCACTAATCCTATCAATACATGTAAATAATTGGTGT
>JAPQRQ010000008.1:4609953-4636335 GCA_037367365.1 Apogon talboti
ATAGATAGATAGATAGATAGATAGATAGATAGATAGATAGATAGATAGATAGATAGATAGATAGATAGATAGAGTCACCAAAGATGCTCTATGGCAGTGATAACACCCTGTGTGCTGTGTCTGTGGTATGAAATGCTATACACTTCCTGCCTGTGGGTGCGGTTGAATCAGTTGAGAATGTCATGTAGATGGATGCAAGTAGATTCATGAAGGCTAAATTGAATAATAATACAATAATATGGTAACTAGCATCAGCATTACCTCTACAAAAACAGGTAAAAGACAAATTTCTGCCTTTTGTAAAGGAAAAGTCGACAGCATAGTATAGAGTATGTCACAACTGGCAAGAGGAGAGGATGGACAGACACCATGAGACGACCTTCAAGTGTTCCTGAAATATTTCACAAGTGATCTTAGAGAATTGGTGTTACATAATGTGTTATATCTATGGGAAATGTATACAAATTTGCTCGTTAAGCCATGACATCACTTCCTACTTCCTGGGCCATTTCTGTTCATTCATCTGTATTCAATCTGCTGCAGTGACTCTGTTCCTGTGTCCCATTAAAGAAAGAAGTAATGGTAAAGGAACATTCAGACTCCATCGATGTTGGCATTTGGACCTTGAATTGAGTTTTACAGCTTTATGTTAGACATAACAACTGGATAATTCATAGACCTTGTATATAAGAAGTGGACAGAGTCACCATGATGTAGTGTTTTGATAACATGAGTTTGAGTTTTGTCCATGGTCATCTTGATATTAAAATAAAGTTAAAATTGAGTTGGTGATAAGAGATAAAAACAAGACAAACATGGAAAAAAATACGACTTAAAATATGTTAAATTAATAAGAAGTGACCACATTGACCACAATGCCCCTATTAAATAAAATCAATCTATCAATCAACACCTACAACAGGAAATAAATAAGAGTGAGTTACAAAATATGACATAGTATTTTTTAGAGAGGGTCAATGTAAGTCTATGGGAATCGGAGTTTTTTGGAACTTTTTGCTGTGGTATTATAATTTAACATACTTCCACACTGACTTCACTTTCAAGCTGTGGTTTTTGCCCAATATTATGTTATGAGGCATATAAGTACTATACTATTTCAATCAATTCCTGCTGTCAGAGAGTGACTCACTTTCCTGTGCATGTGCTCTGTAACTAACATTAAGTGCATGGATGTGCATTCTGTCAGATGAACAGTAGCACAGTTGTAAAAATAGGCATAAAATTCATGCACTGACAGTAGATTTGGGTCCCCCACCTGCTTCTGTTTTTTACTAAACAGAATATATAAGGATGTAATCACCATCATTTTTCTTGCTACCGTACGTATCTTCTCTGCCATACTGGATGCATGTATTTTACGTTAAAATGTGTCAAACGCACAGCTCTTCTAGTATAAAACCACACGTGACACACACACAGGCAATGAGAGACGGTGTGTATCCCCTGAGGCGTTGGATGCCAGTGTCTGCCCGGAAACACAGCCACACATGGATGCTGTTTAATAGTACTGACATCACTCACATGTCCTCTACTAAGTCCTGCTAATGAATGGCTTTGGTGGCTATGACTAATACCCAAACGACTGGAAAACACGTTTACCTGCTAGGAGAAGTCAAACAGCAAGACAATAAACGTTCTGTGTGACTCATACGGGCAGGAGGTGTGATTTGTGTCTTAGTTTGACTTTTACGTGTCAACTTTGAGGCTCTGCAACACGGCGAGACTAAGACATAGTGTTGACTTACTTTATCCGGTGCATTTCAGGCTCCCACAGATTGGTACGTACCAGAAAGACTGCCCACACTAAAAATCGACACAGGATGTGGAAGTTGGCCCCCTTGTAGCAAATAATAATTTTTCCCGCCTGTGGAGAAGGAAGCAGAGATAAGCACAGACACCACAACTCATTCAATCATGCATTTAATGAGAAATACCATGTAAACACCAACCACCGGTGTGTTAATTTTCACCCTTAGGTAACCAAATAAGCCTGGGATGTGGGTGTCAGTGCTGTGTCCCTGACGTGGCGGTCACATTTCTCCTATCCTGTTGAGCCAGATGTGGGCTGTAAGTCATCCGCGCTCCCTGATTAATTTGGTGATGATGAATATGTCTCAGCTGAGGACATTAGCATGGGCCAACACAGAGGAAGGCGGCGGACACCTGGCGCGTCGTCTAAGACGTGCTGACTGAAAGGCTCAGCGCTAACCGCCCACTGGGAATTGAGCAATGTGGCTGCTTTTGCATGGCAACTTCCCACAACACAAATGGTTATGAGTGACACTGCCGCCATCAGAGAGAGAGAGAGGGAAACTGCCCTGGAAACTACAACTAAAGACCTAGAGATCTCTTAGTTTTCTGGCCACAGTTTGACAATAAAGAAGAGCAGCTGTGCTCTTGGACGGAGGTTGTGTATACCCTCCGTTTACAGATACCTCTAATCTCACTGTCAGGGTATGAAGACATTCTTACACATTACAAAATAACATTATCATCAAGAAGCATCACTAATTCTCTTGGCAGTGGTGGAAGAAGTATGCACGTCCTTTAGTTAAGTCAAAGTACTAATCCCACACTCTTAAAGTACTCCTGTACCAGTACTCTTCTGAATTAAAGATAAAAACAACAGTATGTTCAGTATGTTCAGTATCATCTAAAAATGTTCTTAAAGTATGAGACGTTTTTACTCTTGTATCTGATGTTTTGATTGGTTTCACTGTTGTACGTTTTAAGGGTCTATATGTAATATTTCCACTTTCATGTACACAAAACAAGTTTAAAAATGATCAACATTGTTTAAAATAAATAGCTGTGAAGTTCTGTCAAACATGCCAATGTACTGGATTATACAGACGTGAACTGGATTTATAATCCAGCCATGGGCCGGGGGATTTATGTGACCACTAGAGGGAGTAGTGAGTTACTCTGCCGGTCTCCCATGGTGAGGAATACTAACACCATGGGGCCTTTGACCAAAGCATCAGTAAGTGGCCAGATGGGATGAGAACCATTCAGAAACAACTTTGGGGGAAGTGACAAAGTGATAAAAGAAAGTTTTTTTCTCCACTGGACACGCTTTAAATGAAAAGAATGGTGTTTGATGATGAAATGGTGGCGTTTCTTCTACACAGGGGACTTTAAATCTGAGGCTTATGAAGGTATAAAGTTATTATGGGATGTTATTATCTTTGCTAAGTTGCTGTTTGTTGATCCATGGTTCAGACTAAACTGTGACAGTTAAGTGTCTATGAGTTTTAGTTTGAAGAAAACTTGATGATACCATAATACAGATGTGTGTAAACAATGAGCTTTATACTTTATTCAGTGAGTGATACAGTCTGTGGATACATAGAGTTGGTTTGTAAAAGTAAAACAATCTTGAACCACTTGTTGAATCATACAGAACACATCAGTCCTACCTGCATCCCCAGAAATCCCATGACGATGGAGTTTATTGTACCAAGAATCCCCTCTGGGTCGAAGGGCTCAGTGGTGAGATACATTATCTAGAAAGAAAAATAAAGACAGACAAGGGTTTATTTCCACACTCTGTCCTGTGACAGATAAACAGATGAAGACGTCAGTAAAAGTTCTCACTTTGCATGTTGGGTGTCTGTACATGTTGTCTCCAAACATCCATCTGTCGATGTATCCTGCTGCTCCTCCAGTGCAGTTTGGGTAAAGACCGTTATCACCAATTCCACCTGCTCCTAAATACCCTCTGATACCAGAGAAAAAGAAATAAGTAGCATTAATAAAGTATAGAGCACGATATGTATGGTTTATATTAGGGTCCTTGTAATAAACATTAGATAATAAGTAATATGGCCTTTATGAGCCATTATGAAATGTTTATTAAAAATGTTATGCATTAATAAGACTGTATTATGGCTAACAAAAGTATAATTAAAATATTTATCGTTACAATATATGACATTTATAGACACTTTATAAGCAAGTCTTACACGTTTATTTCAGTTGCATTATGTATTTAGCATATTTTTTTTACTTTAACCTTTTACTTAACTGTGATTAATACACACATTATTATTCATTCACTGGTAATTAACTGTATATTCACTCAATTAGCAGTCAACTACGACTGCATGAAGGTAAATAAATACTTTATTAGGCTGTTATTAACACTTTTTTAACACTTTTTAATCTATTTTTATATCCTTATGTACTATGCACTTAGAAATATTTAATTATTTTTTTAATTACATGTAATGTAATGTAATTGTCCATAGAAATTCAATATAGTCGTCTTTCAAATGACCCTCCAATTATCTGTTCTTGGAGTTTGAATTGTTACTAGATTGTTTTTCATCTTCCTATTTTCTTAAATCACGTTATCTAAATCATGTTTTTGTAAAATTTTTTTAATACAGCTTATTTTGTTACTAAATTTATAAAACTAACATTTCATGAGTGCTTTGACACATTTTTTAATTCACGCTGCTGATGGCTTTACACATCGCATTTACGCTGAATGGTGATTTGTCACTAATATTCATTGACAATAACACAATTACCGCTATTTATTATTTGTTGGAATTTGTTGGTATTGTTTTTGCATTGTGTGATTTGTCTGTTTTTATTGATTTGCAATATTCAGAACTATTCTATTCTATTCTATTGTACTCTGTTCTGTTATGCTGTGTTGCATTGCACTGGTTCTGTTCTGTTCTATTCTATTGTGTTACACTGTGTTGTGTTGTCTATTGTATTGGGCTGTGTTCTGTTTAGTTCTATTATCAATTGTGTCAATTATATAAATGTACTTAATAGCCCACTACTATTAGATCTAGTGAAACAAATATCTTATTAATGTTGATAAATACTTAAATATGCTTTTTATGTTTTTAATAAAGGCCCATATAATTAATGCTTTTCAGCAGTTAAGGATGATTTTTCCAGTTACCGTATCAAAAGTAGAGGACATCACTGTAAAACTAAAATAAAATAAATGATTCTGAAAGGACACAATACATCTCAAAGCTCTAAAACCATGTTGTAGTCAGGGTTTTCTGGGCTTTGTAGATTTATTCTCCAGACGTCCTTCTAGCTCTGAGGAAAAGTGTGAGAATTTCACCTCCAAACAGTATTCTAACCGCGATGCCATTCAGGGTCATAGAGACGGAGAAAAACACAAAGCAGCACTGAGCAGAAGACACCGAGCGAGGAAGATGGATCCTCTGCCTGGGCTCCTCTTATTGCACATGACAGACTGAGATTGGCTAATTATGCCCTCTGAAGCATCCACCACTGGCCCATAAATCATGGGGGTTCATAACACCAGCAGCACAGGGCGTACACTTCACTGCAGCCCCAACTGGAGATCACCCCGCATTGGAGATGAACAAAAGGTGTCGTTCTAGCATATGTACAGAGTGGAGGGGGTGTGATAATAAGAATGGGGTGAGGTTGTGGGGGGCTTACGTGGGGCAGCCGGGTACAGGCATCAGGAAGGTGAGACAGAGCCACAGAGTCTCCAGGACGATGATAATCAGCCACTGTGGCCAGTACAGAACCACATCCTGGACCGGGTTCCAACAGTGATACTGCACCGTGAACAGAACAGACAAATATACACATGTGATTTTAATCAAGAGTATGGAAAAACAAAACAAAAATAGTCTGGAACCCAGCATGCACACCTGGAATTAACATATTTTTTTAACTGTTTTTTATAACTCTTTAAAAATTAATTGTGGGTTTTTAAAGACTGTATATTACTGAATCATGTTGTGTTGTGTGATTAGAGAAAGAGATCCAGGTTGCAGGAAGTTGTTTAAAACATGGCGTGAATGAGCATATCGTGCATGTTTAATCATATTGATCATGTCACAATACAAGGTTAACACTGCTAGCACGCTAACTTATACACACTAACTGATTCAATGACAAGCACAAGTGTGAGGACATAAACAGACTCCTAAACACACTGAACTCTACATCACATATTAAAACACTTCAGTATAAATACTGTACATGTACTGTTAAATCCCTAGTATGTTGCATTTGAATGTATTAATTGTCATGAGTATTAAGTTATTATGATATAATACTCACCCTGTTCCTGTAATTCATGTCAACATGCTTTTGTTTTTAATGATATTTATTTAATTTCCTTATGAATATGCTCACTTCCTGGTTGAAGGGGTGTGATTGTGTTCATCCAAAGACATACACCTCCTGTTAATTGGTCGATTTAAATCACCTGAGCTTCAGGTCTTCAGGTCTGACCCTCCTGAAGATTATGTGGTTTGGACAATGAATTAAATACAAACTACTGACTGAAAATGTCAAGTTTTGACAAAGACACGTTTTAATATACTGTTTTCTTTTGCGGGTATTTAATCATTTTAATACTCCAATGCGTTTCCTCGTGCACATTTGACTTTGGACAAACTAATATTTGGTGGTGCTGTGGTATAGCGGTTAGCACTAGCCTGACAGCTAGAAGGTTCCAGATTGATTCTGTTAGCTCTCTGGTGTCCACCACCATTAAAAACAGGTGCATACAGGTGAACTGTCCTGTTGATGCCCCAGACCATGGTGTTGATGACCTGGGGTTGGTCTCTGAGCACCTTCAGTGACAGTTCACAGCTATTGTACAGAGTATCCCTAAAGTCTGGACACATTGGAAATCTCATCAACTATATATTTTTTTACCTCCACAGATTGAATATGGCTTTGTCAAAGGAAAAAAGAATTGAACTGGTACTTCTCAGTGGACATGAAGGATGGTCATATCAAAAAACAGCAGATGACTTTAATGAATGAATTTGATGAAATTACAGATGGAACACACTTGATTGAACACATAAAGAGTGAATGTGCTAAAATCGACATTATTTCATGGAGTTCATGTGAATCTTGCAAAGCGCATCAACCTTTGCATCACAAATAATGGAAATCACATTGAAGATGTTATTTGTTAATATTCCAATTGAATAAAATGTTGTTGAAAATTACATTTCTTGAAAATATGCATTTTGCCTATGTGTCCAGACTTTAGGGACACCCTGTCATTTTTTACAGATATGCCTGGGGTGTTTTAACTACAGCGACCACTGTCAGCCATCTTGGATTCAGGCTCATTGGAACAGTTAAACAGAACAACAGACTAATACTGTGGATCTACTGATACTGTCCCTGAGTTCTTTGGAGACCTCTATCACAATAACCCAACTCAGACAGTTCAACTAACTCCATGCATGGAAGGTACAGCTCCTGCTCAGACTTCTTTAAGGTCGAATGCCTTGTTTACACTGACTGATGAAAGTGGTTTTGACAGAGCCGCTCACCGTCTTCACTGGCATTTCTTTCTGGCCCCAGAATGTCTGCAGTAGAGACAGAACAAAGTAGGTGAAGCCCAGACGCTGCAGGACTCCAGGGATCCTGAGCCAGGACCAGGACACTGTAACACAGACACAACACTCACATCAGCAGCATCCAAGATCAAACAGTCACATGTAGAAGAAGAAGAAGAAAGAGAGGAAGAGGAAGAAGAAAGAGAGGAAAAGGAAGTTGAGAAAGAGGAAGAAGAAGAGGAGAAAGAAGGAGATGAAGAAAAGGAGGAGGAGAGGAGAGGAGGAGGAGGAGGAAGAAGGAGAGGAAGAGGAGAAAGAAGGAGATAAAGAAGAGGAGGAAGGAGGAGAGGAAGAGGAGGAGGAAGAAGAACAGGAGGAGGAGGAAGAGGCAGAAGAAAAAAAGGAGGAAGGAGCAAAAGAAGCAGAAGAAACAGAAGCAGAAGAAGAGGGAGAAGAAGAGGAAGATGAAGAGGAGGAGTAAGAAGAGGCAGAAGAAAAAGAAGAAAATGGAGAAGAAGAAAAAGACAAAGGAGATATGATGATGGAATAAATTGAACTGACCCTTCATCCCTTTTAGTTTCTGTTGCTAATATGGTTTAGCTTTCACTCACTGCCTTTTTTTTTATCTTTATCAGATTTATTTACTGTCACGTCATAAAATGATGGAAGAATCTATCCACAACTTCTATTCCATCCATACATCCACACTAAAAACACATATAAAACACACAGTAAAACAAGTAAAACTCAGTTCTAAGACCATACATAAAACACTCAACTAATAACATAGATAGAAAACTCTGTCAATGAATCAAAAGGTACTAAAAGTATAATCAACGATGTTCCCTAAAAGCACCTCAAAGCAGTCAATCAGTTGACTGAATCATTAAAATATATAAACTTACTGGTCTGAATCAGCACATAAATAACTCATTAATGTGCCTAAAACTACTTCTCTAGATTGAAACTACTCATTCATCAGGAGGTTGATAATATCGGGCACCGTCTTCACAGACTTCCCAGTGTGAAGAACATGATGAACGGGTCTGAGGAAGCAGCGCTGGCGTTCCAGGACCGGACATGTCAAGAACGTGGGAAGCTAATCAAAGGTTCCCAGTTATCTCCTGGTGTGATAGGATTGGCGTCTGGTTAAGAGATTGATGGTAATCTGCACATTAGTTAATTGAAAACCTCTTTGCCGCACAAAGTGCCGTAAAAACAATGTATAATCCCAATTATTGATCTGGACAAATCAAATAAGAGGCGGAAATCAGTGCTTTCACAGGAGAAGAGGAAGCTTTTCCTAATGACACATTTGTTAAATCTGCAGGTTACACCCCTCTCCCAGAAAATGTACTGCATCTACCACACCCATAATATCGTCAGTTCATAAAAATCACTCTCACAGTTACAGCTTCAAGATGAACTGCAGGAAACTAATACTTGTTTTACTTTGTGATCAATTAAAGTAGGGCTTCTGCTGTGAAATGGAGACACTTTTTTCATCCTTTTTGGACGTTCGATATCATTCCAGAAGTGAAAGCGCTGCTACTTTCGCCCTCTGAGCACTTCCAGTGATAGTTGGAATAAAAAATGATTCAGCAGTGACGGTGTGGAGCCATCACAAAGAGCAGCCGCTGACAGCTGAGCCAAGATGTTCTCAAAAGGACATTCTTTTAGTCAAACAACCCCTGAAGAGACTCAACATGAGGGCTTGGGCCCGGCCCCCTGACTACATCTACATCTGAATGATCTCCTCTATCTTTTCTTGTAACCTGTCACCAATCAGTAGGAGAGGATTTTCACAGAATATGAAAACACTCCTGAGGGGAATGAATAATTTATAGTTGAATGAAATGAAGCAGCTGCATTCAGGGTCACTGTAGTCCACACGAACATACAGGGTGTCCATAAAGGCTCTTTACAATTTAACAAATGTATTACAAAAGCAAATTAATAGATAAATCTGTGGAAATTATTACAAAATGAAAAGTAAATACTGATGCTTTTTTGCTTCATTTAACCCATAAAGACCCAAACCTCCACTGGCGACCGAAACCATCTGCTGATGTAATTGTTTAATACCTGTTGATCCACATCAGATATGACCCATTTGGATGTTCAGAGGCTCCGTAGTTACCATGGAAACACCGTCATCTTCTACAACATTGATTCACCAGTAAAACCCATGGAGTTGGATCAATGACAGTGGATGGACACACTGAGTTTATGTTCAGTTACTGATATATTATTTATTTATTTATTTATGGTATCTATTTATTTATGTATTTATTTGGGATGTGTGAGTTTATATAGTTTGGTTATGAGATGCATTAGGGTTGGGACTCTGTTACACTGGGGTTAGATAACTATGTTGTGATGTATTATGTTCATTAAATCATAGTTATGATTGTTACAATACAAAAATTCAATAAAAAAAACTTTGGAGAAAAAGGTAAACATTTGCACTAATTGATCTCTTGTTGAATAAAAATGGACCAATGATTCGATTGCACGTGATCCAACAGTGTAATTAAAAACTTTGAAAACCACTGAATACATAAACAAATCTGATTAACATATCTCATCAATTGCTTTTGTAATACATTTTTAAATTATAAAGAGACTTTGTGGACACCTTGTAGATATTTAGCCAAATGTACCTGGTCTTTTAGGTCAACAAAACAGCTTATGTGCATCTCTGTGGACGTGGAAAAAGGAGATGGTAGGAAACACACAATTCCCATAAGCCCATTGATGCTTTGTGTACAGAACAGGCACCTGAAACAACACCAGTGACAGATATATAGACCACTGGTTTCTATATGTTTGATTAGCTCTGTTTGCAGCATCTCTGCAGCACTTCACCCACAAATGACAGATGATCCACAGCATCTGTGAGTTACACTCTGCCAGAAACAATGATCTGTGTGAGCGTTCCTAGTTGTTTCACCTATGTACAGAGCAGTGGGTGACACAGGAGTGGGTTTTCACTGATGTTGTATGTTGAGGGACACAAGTATTTAAGCAATGAAATTTTCTTCTATCACCTCTGATACTTAATATTTCATGAAAGAATGTCTGTAGCACTCTGAAATTCCCTGAATGAAAAGTGCATTACAAATAAAATTTATTATTATTATTATTAATTATTCATATAAGAACTGCACATTTATACGTAAAATCTGACTTACTGTTATTAAGATTCCCACTGCTGGTGGTGTTTTTTTCCTGTCCCGTCAGAGTCACATGATAAATAGTGAAACCTTTTTCCATCCCATAGGATTCCTGAAACATTATCAGCCTCTGGTTCTGTGGTGTTTTATAAAACAAAGGTCGACTGATGGACTTTATCTAACAGCTGATAATAATAGTTTCTAACAGCAAAAAGCCAATGTTTTCAACTAATCTTTAACCACTGAACTGAACATCATAATTAAAGTCATAAATACATTAATCAATCAAATTAATCTCTTGGATTGGGGGTCAATGTAATCATTCAATTAACCTAGAAATTGTGATATGATTATATGATTATATGTGGTATATTGAGTTCTGTTTTTTTTTACTTTTATTTTCTCTCACAGTCAGTAATTTTACTTCAGACACCTAATATTATCCATCAGCCATTACTGGAACCAAATTCTGCTGATACTGATAGTTATTCGCTACATGTCTAGTGGACAGAAGGTGTTGCAAAACAAGGGGGACAAGACCTAAGACTAATGTCCTGTCCAATCTAACATACTTTCTTAAAAATTCTGTTCATACGACCCTTATTGATATCTCTACACAGCAACGCAAAACCAACTCCAAATGTGTCCAAATGCTCAGACAAACCATAGTTGCTGTTGTCCAACCTGTGGACACCGTGGATAATACTGGACGTATCAGACTCAGAGGCTTTAATCTGTCATGAAGGTGAAGTACAGATGTAAACCTGTGTTACTTTAAGTGTTGGTTGTGGAAGTGTATTCTTTATATGATGTGGATTTGTCGGGACCTTCTCCCAGAGGTATTGGTGCTGACCTCCATCTATTGCAACTCATGCACTGATTCATACACCTGGGTTTGATGATTTAGGTGCAGCTTCATCACACAAACACAATGATTGACATGAACAGAATGGGATGTGAGGCCATTGATTAACAATCTCTGAACATACGCTCATACACAAACCAGAGTTTAGAAAATCTATAGTTCGGAAAGAGATTTACGTCCTAAAATACCATTTACATGTGTATGAGAGGAATAAATATAGAGGAAAAATTTAAAAATATACAAATTAGTGCAGACAGAGCATAAAAGTGAATCTAGCAGTGGAAAGATGATTCTTTATCTGAGATTTGTTATCTTGCAAAAACACACAAACTACATAAAAACTACAATGAATTGAATTTTGTTTTCTCCTCACTGTGTGATGTATCTGCTTCACAATAATAATATGCTTTAAAACTATAATATTTTCATGGAGCTTCTATAAATCAATCCTTTCCTCATAAAACCTGAAACACTGAAGCTAAATGAAAACTAAAAAGTGCTCAGTTCCTCAAAATAAAGATAAAACTACTTAAGTATTTGACAAATAAAACTAAACTGAAATGATTAGAATCCAAACTGAATATAAAATCTGATGCATGGTTAAATCTTAGTAGTTTTGAGGTTTTCATCTGTGCTTTGACCATAGCGTCCACGTCCAGCTGCTGAATCTCTCAGCTGAAATTACTCACAGTTGACGTCGAAGGCCGACACCTATTTCTGCCTCATCTGACACTGAAGAGGTTGAACATATTGCGCTCACATGACTCCATTCTCTTATTAGATCAAACCCTGTGACTGAACTGTGCCGGACGTCCTTGGAGACGAGGGCAAAGCTGCAGTTTATGGTAAAAGTCGGAGCTGTGTTATGCTCTGCAGCAGCCTGTCCAGCAGCTGCATGGGGCTGGAGGCTGTAACACTATCTGTTTGTAATTGTCCATTACCGCAGCGGTTGTTTTTGCTCAATCTGCCCCTGTTAAACGTCCCCTGGTGCTGGATTTTGAGACTGCACACACAATAACAATATTTTTGTTAACCCACTTAGACAGACATCCACCCGGTAAAGTCCATTAGCACCGGGGAAGGCTAATGTGTGAAGGGCGCCCCACTCATCCCCAGGTGGGTGAAATGAGGATTTGTTGCTGCTTTCCCGTCCTTTAACCCCAACAAAACCCTGGAGCTTTGGCTTTTATAACAAATCTGGACCTTAACTGAAAATTCTGAAGAGAAAGCTTTTTTTTTTAATGTATATTATAGATTTAGTCTCAAATGCTATGACAGACTGTGGATATTGATGCTTGAAAATACATCAAAACACACACAGACTGTTAGAAGAAGGTTCTGTCTGTTTCCACTTCTTCCACTGGAGAAGTCTGAATTAAATAGAAAACTGAGGTAATTCTGCATAACATGAGTCCACAGTTAACATGTACAATACACTGCAAGTATACAGTTACTAGAATTATTAGTTAATGTTAACTGTTTCACTCTCACAATCACTATTTAAGTAACATTGTACTCCTACTTCTACATCTCAAAAGCAAATATTGTTCTTTTTGTTGCAATACAATTGACTTTAGTTCAGCTTTAGTTATTTTTACAGCTTTAATTCCCTTTACTGACTATTAAGCTAAGATAACTTTTTTTAAGTCCAGTGTTGGAACTTAAAACAGGTTGATTTATTAAAACTGGCTGAACCTACTTTTGACATTCTGATGAATTTTGCTCCTAAACAGATTAACAGAGCCTCTAGTGTCTGAATCACAGTTAGCAGTTTACCATTGGCCTGAGAAACAACATGAAGATCATGTTTCAGTAGAAGTAGGTAAGATGAACCCAGAGCACGAGGAGTTTGTTCACTTAAAAGTGCATGTTTTTTGGTAGATACAAGACAGACCACGACAGACATAGTTGCAAAAAAACCCCTAAAACTGCATCAAGTAGCATCATTTTGGATATGAAGCTGATGAAAGACATAAGATGAAAAATGTGGACAAATCAATATGTAAAAACTGAAGGAAAAAGTAATGGCCAATGCTTCTACTACTTCATCTGCTTATGTTTGTTGCCAGTTTTTAAACCAGTTTAGATGTGCATTAGCGCCACCAAGTGGACTGGAGTCACTTCACTCATTTATAGGGTACTGCAGTTCCACTCAGACTACAAATAAATAAATAGTGGGTGAATATTCCATCACATCACCTACCGGTTTGGGTTCTGCCCTCAATCTGGCCATGTTGGTTTTTCGTAAACAAGACTCTATATTTGGTTTAAGAGGATGGAAGTGAAGAAGAGTGAAAGGTGAAACTCAATCCAACCACATCCACTAACAGCAGCATATTGATAATTTCTGCTACTTGATAACAGTAATGTAAGATCATGAAATGTATAAACACACTTATTACATCCTGAGCTAATTAGCAGGCTGCTGACTCAGACATTCAGAGCTCTTGTTTATTGAATATGTTATTTTTGTCCCTGACAGGCAGCGCTACTGTAGTTGTGTTTAAGGAGTATAGCTAACAAGACCATCAGAGGATTCTGTCATGAAGTTTACTGGAGACTCATTACATTATAACTACAGGAATTCGGTGTTAGCATTAATACAGTATGTGTTGGATTAAATGGTCTGTCACCTAGCCTGCTAATCAGCTCAGGTAGCTGTTATTAATGTCTTTGTATATTTCATGAGTTTCACATTACTCTTATCAAATACAAGTCTGAAATGAGGATCTGAAATGACCTGTTGGTGTTTGTTATGATACTATTAGTGAATGTGGTTGAAGCTTTGAGGTTCTAGTTCTATCCCTCGCTCTTCTCCAACTCCACCCACTTGTTTCCATAAAACCAACATGAAGAAGGTCATGTGACGCATCTTGATCCTTCAGTTCATAAACCAATGAGTGATGTCACATAGGATGCGTTCACTATCCATACAGTGCTTTTATGAAACTGGTTTTTATACTGACCCAACCCTAGAATTGGTGATGGAAGGGCATAATGGTAATTTTTGCCTCCATCAGACTATAGGGTGTTTTCCACCTACGCGGTCCATCTATTGGAGAGTAGTTGAGGAAGCAGAAGCCGAGTAACAGCAGAACAACCGTCCTCCAGGTGATTTTCCGCAGAAGCTGCATATGACTTAGTCCTCTCTTCTGCATCGATCTGAGAGCCAACACAACCGAAGTCCCAATGATAAACACAAACCTCAAAAAGATACAGCATTATGTGAGTCTAACAGATGAACAACCAAAATGAGGTACATGATTTATGGGATTTAAGCAGAAAAGTTGTAAAAAACTTACCATGGCATGACAAGATCTGCCACGGTTAGACCTATAACAAATTCAGACACTTTTATTCATTCATTAAAATCAGTTATTGACGTTTCAAACATTAGACACAGTTCACAGCTCGTGCTATTATTTAATCCAGGTAATCTAAAAAGGCTACAAAGTGGATTAAGAACAATGTTATGTCCCTAAAGTGCTGCCTCTGTCATTAATGCTCCATTTGAAGAAGGTGTGATTAATAAATATCTACACTCCTGTGACAGTAAAGGCCTCGCAGCAAAGTAAAGATTAATCAAACCACCTCTGAAATCGATACACCCTTGTAGATGTGACAAAGAGGCTATTATAAAATCTAAATTGAGTACAGCCTTACATGATGCAGGGCTTTCAGAAAAGTTTTCATGACATATTCACATTTTCTTTGGACTTTTACAAACTCTAAGGAGAGGCCGCTGACAGAAGTGCCTTGCTCAAAGGTAAGTGGCTGCGTCTCATTCCCTTCACCTCGTCATTTTTTCCAACCGTCATTAAAACACTTATCCTTCCTCCTCCTCCTCCTCCTCCTCCTCGTCTTTGTCCCCTCCCCCGGGTGTTAATAACAATAAAAATCTATGGTGCCGTTGATTTGAGATGAGGAATGGCATCCTGTGTGTTTGTTTTGAAACAGCATTTATCATAATTAGTGACAACAGGTCAGAAAATGTTGCAGACGTGATGAGGAAACTGCTGCCAGTGAGTAACCGCCCAGGGTTAATGCATTATATCAGGCTTCGTGACAGTAAACACATATATTAATGGGCCATCCTACTGATTTGGTGAAAACAGCTGAGCCAGAAAATTGAAATATGCAAAGACATTTATTAAAATCCATCAATCTAATCTATTGAAACTCAAAATAATAGGAGTTAGCAGAACGTTTACTATTATTTCTTCAATATTTTTGTGTCATCACCAAACCCAGATGCACGGTGACACGGTACCAACAACAAAACTTAACCTGATTGTAGAAAACTTGTTTGATAGTAGGGTTGAAGTGGTAGACTATGGTATGAAAACTGACAGTTATTATATTATGAGCATTTTCTTCCTCAGAACTATCAACTACCCCACATACATACCTACTAATATATTTTAGCTTTTAGCACCAAAAATTTTTCACATTTTTATTTATTTGACTTACTTTCCAAAACTAGCCTTCTTGAACATGCTTATATTAAAAAATAACTGTTTCATAAATGTAATATAAATAAACATAAACATTTTCCCATTAAATGCTTTTCACGTGTGGAAGTAGTTTACAACAGTTTGACTATGTCCATTAATTAATTAAGGCACATTTTTTGATGATTTAGAAATACAGAAAAATAGAGAAGATAGTTGAAAAGCTTTAAATGCAGGCTGTAATCAGGCTGTGCTGTAGAAGCTGCAGTGTGAACCATAATTTTAGATTTATTGAAAACATGTCTGACTTTACCATTCCAAGGTGCATGCTGAAAAAACCAGTAACCTCCTCCGCCATAGTTCACAAAAACCATTATCGTCAGTGAAAACCTACAAAGACAATACAATAGGTCAGTGTGAGCAGAAATCTAATGGATTAGTAAATCAGTGATAATTAGATTAACCTTCAGGAGCAGCAAAACAAATAAAAGAAGGAAATGTGTGAAAATGGACACACTTTAGAATCATAAAAAACACAACATGGAGAGCTAATCTTTCTAATCCCTGTATTTCAATATAATATTAACATCTGAATGTAAGTTAAAGATGCCAAGGAGGTGCTTTTTATTCTCACACTCACAAATGCAAGGTAATGCAATCTAAGCATTATGAATCACTCAGGAAATGAACGCTTGTCCTCTGGATCTCCTCAAGCCGGAGTGCTGACTAGAGACTTTGTGTCTAATATATGATATACTTTATACTTTAGCACGAGCCAAGGCTGCTGAAACACTGCACATGTGATGGAGTGCTTCACTGAATCAGGCGCTGCAGGAAAAAGGTGTTGGCGTTGCATGTCAGAAAATGGGTGGGTGCCATTACATAACAGAGGAATGTAAATGGACAGGCAGAGGGGCTGCAGCAGAGGCCGATTCCATTATTTTACAGACGTAAATATCTGAATGTATGGCTTTCATTCTTGTGTTATTGAATAAAAAAGAAATCATAAAAGGGTCTTTAGGAGCCGTAACCAGATTAGGACAACCTCTACGAACAAGACTGTCAGATAAGGTGCACTGTATCTACCTCTGCCTCCTCTTGTTTTTCCTCCCGGATTCAATTAAGAGGTGCACTGAGCCATTACTGCTCTTTTAGCCCCAACCTGCTGATACAAGATTTTAATCGGCCGCTATCATCTCAAAAGGGGCTATTAAAGTAGAGTAAACCCTGGTCTTTCTGCCTCGTCCCCACACACACATATATGCACACAGGCTATCTATCATTTACATTTTGACGAACATATCCATTAGTCGCCATAGTGACAAAGACAAAGGTTAAGTCACTACCCAGATGAGACCCTGTGAAAATCACTGCGGCATTGGTCATGTTTTTAATTAAAACACTTTGGGTGTCTGATTTTAGGTGGATTACATTAAAAATGCCACAGAGATGTGATGCCGCTGGCTGCAGATTGTGATTAAGGGCATCTGTAAGTGCCTAAATAATATAATGCAAACTGAGATCACTCTGTTTAATGTAGCTCAAAAAGTCATTTAGTAAGTAATTAGATTTTAGTTGTAAAAGTCCAACTCTCCATTGAACATCTGTCACTTCAGTACCGCCGGTTACTTTAAGTCCTGCTAAAGAGATGAGCCACTCTACAGCGATTAGAAAAAAGGGTTGAAGTGATCACACAGTGTCTTTGGCTAAGGCAATTATGTTTATGTTTTTTCCAAATTGAGATGTAGTGTCAGGACTCATGGAGCCTTTATCTATTAGATATGGAGTTAGACATTTTGGCTGTAGAAGGAGGAAAAGCATATGTGTTTAAGGGTCTATATGTAGTATTTCTACTGTAAGATACTCATAGATGAACGAAAATGATCATCAGAGTGTTTAAATTAAAGAGCAGTGAAGTTCTGCCAAAGATGCCAATGTATTGGATTGTACAGATATGAACTGAATTTATTTACATTGATGGGCCGGGGGGTTTATATGATCACTAGAGGGAGTAGTGAGTTACTGGTCTCCCATGGTGAGGAAAACTAACACCACAGGGCCTTTGACCAAAGCAGAAAGTGACCAGATGGGATGAGAACCATTAAGAAACAACTTCTAGAGTCAGTGAAAATGACCCAGTGGTAAAAGCTGAAGAACTGTTGTTGTTTTCTCCACTGGACACAGCTTGAAATGACAAGAATGGAGTTTGATGCTAAAATGTCAGCGTTTCTTCTACACGGGTGAGTTTGATTCTGAGGTTTATGAAGGCATAAAGTTATTATGGGATGTTATTATCTTTGCTAAATTGCTGTTTGTTGATCCACAGTTCAGACTAAACTGTGACAGTTATGACCTTGTCTGTTGGATTCCAAACAGATCTTTAGTTCAGCTATTGACAACACAAACCGAACAGAAAACAGAGGTGATTTGTGGTTTTACTGTGGCTGTTTTCAGTCTAAAACCAGAGCTAAGCTATCATAGCTAAGCTAACAGAGCTATAATGCAAACTATCAGCTGACTGTTATTTCAAGCAACTGTTAAAATAAGCGTCTATGAGTTTTAGTTTGAAAAAGAAAACTTGATGATACCATAATACAGATGTGAAAAAACAAAGAGCTTATATGAGACTATAATCAGTTGGTTGGAGTATGCAGCTTCACCACTCGATGCCACTAAATTGCATAATGAACTTTTAACTCTGTTGCATGTTAATTCCAGTGAATCCACTACACCTAAACAGGATACTTTCAGCATGTCTGTTGGGAAAAACATCTATAGATTTGTTGTTTCTTCTGCTGATCACCACAGATCTTCTAATAGTTCTATTAGTTTCCATTGTTTCATTTGTTGCAGTGATTTATTATGATTATTTATTACATAGTTAGTTAATAATAGGGCATAATGTGAATCAACTGCAGTATCTTAAATAATACAATGCAAAGAGATCACTTTTCTAATGTAGCACAAAAGGTATTAGAAGAACAGATCATCTCCTAATTAGATCTGAGTTGTAAATATCCCCTTGAAGCTCTGCATTGAACATTTGTCACCTCAGTAATAGACTTAATTCATGTCCAGGAATCAGCATTCATGATTTATAGCTAACTCATTGCACATAGACGTGTCTGTCTTTTAGCAGTGACGACTGGTTATGACTCAGTGATAGACGCTTACAGACTTCTTTGACTTGAATCACTGCACATGCATTACCAATTAGAGTATTAGCTTGGTACATTTGCCCTGTTTCAAATGGATAGCTCCACTCTATCACTACACAGTGTTGGGTTACCTACTGCGCCGGCCATATCAAGCACATGGACACCCAATCTAGTCATAATAAATTACTTGTACTTGAGTGGAAATGCCAAGGCTCTATTTTCATGTGGCTTAACATCAGAGCACATCTGAAACCTGAACTCATATTACAGCCTTGCAAAACCTGGAGCTCAGTCAAAATAAGGCACACAATGATTCAGCCACCTGGTGTTAAACTCAACTGACAATCCATTGTTTTGCAGTAATAGTTGTTTCTTCTGTCGTATGGCACTGTAGCCACTGACAGTGTGATTTTCAGCAGTAAGTAGGAACGGCAGCAGGCTTTTAGCAGCACAGCACAAGATTAAAATCCAAATCCTTTTAGAAAAATTAACGTGCAACTGTGCTCCACTGTTCTCTGTATATCATGTCAGCGGAGTCTGAGCAATGATCAGAAAAACCTTTCAGCTGCGAAGAAAAGGCTTTGCCTTCAGAAATGTCTCAGCATTTATGGCAGATGACTGATGTGTCTGTTCTCTGTAGAAAGTTGTTACTTATCAGAGGTATGGATCATAAGTCACCGGGCTGAAGAGGCACACGCAGCGTTAATCTGACTGAGCGCTGAGTCACACTTTGATTAAGTGTGTTGCCACATATTTCCAGTATTACCAATAAGGACATCAATAAGTATCTGTAACCCTATGGTGACATTTGGACTCATAAGACTGAGCAGTTCTGCAGCTGCAGTGGTACGGAAATTAACTCAAATCCAGATGTGCTGTGTTTTTCTATGGTGTACATTTATGCATATGTCCAGTTACAAAAAAATCTCACTTTAACACTATGACATACACATTCCAAATGCACTTAACATACACCTAGTATATTTCAGTGTCTATATGTCTTTTATTTCTAGTAACTTATTTGTATATTTGATTGTTTTCCTGTTGTTTTTTTATTATTTATTTGTTTTTTTTATTATTTATTTCATAAAACTCATAGGTTTTATGGTCACAACTACACAATTTATTATATTTTGATATTTCTTTTTGTTGCTTTTTCGCTTGCTTGTTTTTTTATTGTGCAAATAACTAAGAAATTAAAAAGGCACCTATTGTATTATTAAAATCTAACTTCATCTCTGTTCTGTGTTTAACTCCATCCACTGTATGACTCTAGATGTAGGTGAAGGTGATGAGTCTGAATATCCAGATCCAGATGTAAGACAAGGCCAAGTCATGGACATCAACACAACACACCAAAGCAGAACCATGTGACCGGTCTAACAGGCCCACATAAAAAGAAATAAATCAATATCACTTTAATTGTGCGCTATATTTAGAATATTTTCTCCGCTTTACCTGACCATCATACAACTCTTTCCAACAGAGACCTGGAGCCCTGAGGTCGAATGTTACTGTGTGACTTTAGAGTTTGAATATACTAATGGAAACCAAACTGTCAAGTCAAGGCAGCAGCAAAACTCATATAATGGAGTGGTTCTGGTGGTGGTGGTGGTTCTGAATAGAGCGATAACAGAGGTTTGTCACTTTCTGACTGAAGGACAGCTTAACTGGTGGGTTGCGACCTAAGAGTGGGTCGCAAACTCCTCCTTAGTGGGTCATAAAGTGTTCAAAGGTTTTTTAGTCAGTAGCTGATGGTTACCATGGTGAAGCAAACTTTTGATTGAAAGGAGAGATTTAATGCAAATATGATCCTTGGTGAATTAGATATTGATTTACAAACAGTGACAATAAACAGGGAATGCAACCCAAGTGTGTGACAAATCAGGCCTAAAATATAAAACTTAAAACACTATTTTCCTTTAACAACATGTTAAAAACAGCCAGTTCTGTAGATCTTACATATTTTCTGTGCAGTAATGATGTTCACTCAGTTTATTATTAGAGTCATGTGTCTATATTTTGCTCAGAATGACACTGAACATGTGAACGAGTGTATTTTATGTGTTTGTTTGGGTTGAGTTCTATAAAAGTGGGTCACAACCTGAAGACCATCGGAAAAAGGCAGTTCTAAAGTCAGACCAGTTGAAAACCACTGAATTAAATAGTGATTTTTTTTTTTTTACTACAAATTGCATACGGTGGACTCAAGCCTTAAGATTTTTTTATTTTTGAGGTGGCCTTTCAGGACACTTTTACCAAGTTCAGCACTGATGTGTTTCATGATAATTAAACCATATAAATCAGTTTCACGTCCAAAACATGTGTTAGTGTTTAGTCCCTCTTTGATAAAATGAACTGGAAATATACTTCTTTTGTAAGAGGAACTAGACATCAATCTACTGTCAAAAATGCTACACTAGCAATATTATCCTACATTTTAGTCTTGCATCTTGTTCTCCAACTAGTTTCTAACATTACAACATTATCTATCCGGTACTCATTCCTAGCTCCTCTAATAGTTGTGTTTATTGCCAAGTTTAATGACGCTCTGTTTGTGGCTACAACTGTAACTGCGGGGAAATGAACTAGAAAAACCATTATTCATTTATCCTTTCCTTGAACCTCTATGATTTCTGGGGTAAATGTACCAAAACCATTTCAAAAACAGACAAAACTATGTGGTGTTCTGAGTTCAGCACATGTGCTCAGAGGTTTCATGTGAATTTCCATCCAAAAGGAAGCCACAGATGGAGAAGATGCCAATCGCTTGCTGGACACTGCCTCTGCGCTGCTGGATTTCCTCTCTCTCCATTTTGGCAGGAGATCTATGGCGGTGTGCATGTGTGCTGATATGTTGACGGTATTATTACATCAATTATTTGGCAAGGGGGAGGTCAAAGCCACACCAGCATCCTGTTTCCAGAGAGGCGTGCTTTGTGTCTACCCCCAGGCCACAATTAAGGCGAGCAGGGAGCCCAGATTCAATCACATGCATCACTCCTGTCCAACAGAAACACACTGTTCCAAAGCAGAGATGCGCACATATCAGAAATCATGCAAAAAAAAGCTACACCGCCTGATAACAGAAGCTTGAGGGAGCATGTGGCCAGACTGTGACCCCTGTAATTATTCATTAGACCGGGCCTGTAGATCTTCATCAGGCCTCAGACTGCTCTAACAGGAATTAGCATGTGAACGAGCTGCATGTGGTGACGGATACACGGGATGGTTGTTGATGGTGCACATACCCTCGGAAGGTGTCTAGAGAGCGCAGACGTTTTGGTTTAGATTTAACGGCGCTGTTCTCGGCTTCACAGGCATCTGCTGTGTCCTGTAGAAACAATCATGACAAGAAAAAATAATCAGTACTTTAACTATACAGTTCAATGCAGCTCACAAAGTTTGGATGAAAATAACTCAGTCCATATGTAGCCATATGGAGTGGTTTTTACATCTTAATACAAGAATATTCAAGCATCTGCTACTGTTAGACTATAAATTGGACAGTATGTTTTCACCCTGTACTTATCAGATGTATACTTAACACAATTACTCTGGAGAGTTTGTTTTTATCATGTTAATCACAACAGAAAACATGCTGCAAAGCCAGACATTTTAACAACAAAGTGCTGCATCACAGCATCACCAACTAGTATTACCTTTACTCCACATATTTCAACACAAACATCTATACTTGATTCTCTTTACATTTTAACATCAGGCTTATTACTTTGTTTTTACTACATTCAAGTTGGATCGAGTATTTTTTATTTGCAACACAACGCGCCAGTTTCTACCTTCACATACGGAACAATAACACAAAGAAAAGATGAAACCTTGGTGGATAGACCAGTTCATACTACATATGACAGATGTAGTAAAACAAAAGATGGAAAAAGACAAGACTCAGCTGTGGAGAAAAGGTATCATCTATTTAAGGAGAATCTGAGACTTGGAGAACTAATACAGAAACAGTCATTAGAGATATATACACACTTTATGAGCTCATTTCAGAGCTTGTATCTTCATGTAAAGTTTAATTAATCAATACTTTTAAAGAAATACCTTTATTTATACTTGAGTAACAATGTGTAGACTTCTAAACCTCTACTTCAATGTTAGCCATAAGCTAAAAAGTAGGTTAGATATACTGAATATACTGCAACTAGTCCCTGAGAGTTCAGGTACAGTTGCAGTAAAATAATGAAAAATAAGAAATAAAATAAAATTAAATACTTCTCCTATACTTATTACAAATATAGTACAATATACTTATACAAATTTACTTTTATACACTAAAACTGGGACAAAATAGTCCCAATGTATTTAAATACTATAATAGTAAAAGTACGTATACATGCAACACAGTATAGGGTAAACTAATACTGTAAATTGAGTTTTTTGAGTAAAATTGAACTTTATTTTACTAAAAACAACAAACTTCTTTGATGTGAAGGATTTTTTTAACCTACCTTGGGACTACAGATGCAAATTAGCACTTTAACTATTATCCACCATATTTACAAGTTGTCTCAATACCTACTGAACAAACTAATAAAAAGGAACAAGACATCAATCCATAACTAAAACATATTAAGCAGATATGAGTCATATTAACATAAATGTGGAGTTTTGTGTCTCCAGTGGCCAAATGCTGATGCATCATTGGTATTGTGTGTCTGTCATTGTTTACAGCTGAACTTTTACCAATATATGATCAAACCAAAACATTGCATTGAATAATGTGTTCATTTTTTCCTGTTGCATTTACAGTTCAAGCACTCACATAGGTCTGTTGATTGCCCTGTACTTGCAGTGATTAATTAAGATTACTTGAGCTATAACTATTTCTAATTCGCTTTTAGGAAGTGGAAATACAGCAGCTACAGATAATACAACAAACTCGTACCAGCAGCCAAAAGTACATGAAATGTCCTATGTGAATCGTGTGTAAGATTTTCTTTTGTCTAATTGCTCGGAGATGTAAAAATGTTGACAAAAGCAGAAACCATGGGTCATAACTGCGACCATAACTGCACTGGATCATCTCAGTGCTGTGACGGCGCCTTGTCTTCCCTCCCTCTGTGAAGGAGGCATTCAGGCGGCTCTGGCCTTCTGCCCTCTCAGTTGGATTAGCCCGACTCACTGGCCTCCATGCAGCCCTTTAAAGAGCCAGAGCAGGAAGACACCAGCCCTAATACGTTTTGATGGATCTGCATGCCATCCGGACGGCATATGGAAGACAGAGACATGAGAGGAGCTATTCATGCTCACCAAAAACACACAGCAGCTTCTGCCATCAAACCAGACGATTGGACGGATACGGCGCTCTATCTCTCCCATGTAAGTCTGCAGCACAACTGGCTCTGCTAACATTTGTATCAATCATTCCATTAGTGCCTCCCAAACGTCTCGATGACTGGAGTCTCTGAGCAGTTTTGGGATGCATCTCAGGCCGCAATGTTGGCCAGTGGAAATAAACCTTTGTAGCTGTTGGATCGGGGTAATGTTAATGTTTAATCACAGAAAAGCTGAAAAGTCAAACAAATTTTCAATGAAGACATAAAGTTCTCTATATGATTCAACTCCTTCATGCACATTTGTCTTCTGGTAATTTAATGTCGATGAGTTAACTTATCAAACAAACAACTTAGGGGTAATTTTTTGGGGTCCATCACAATATTGTTCATGTATACTGTACTGTGTAAATGTCCTAGTCCAACATTCTGTTTGTTGATTTAGGAAAGTTCTAATGTCCACACATATGCATTTGAAGTATGTACAGCAGGAAAAACTAAAGTATCAGGGAGAAAAAATATTTCTATAAACCAAAGTGGTTGTATTTAGTGTGACCTCCCTTTGGACTTAACATATCTTTAACCCTTTTGTTCAGACAATATAACATTTATGGCATTAATTTCCTGATGTTTTATACCAGGTTTCATTCAACACACGTCAGATGTTTCTAACTATTTGTGCTGCTTCTTGTCATGAGGTCAGAGGTCACACTAAATAGAGACTTTAACCTTTACAAACACATTTAGTATGGTTTTTTTGTATCTTTTAAAGCTGTGCTTATGTTTGATGTATTTTCTTGTATTGGAAGAAAAGAGAATGAGAAATCAATATGTATGCTGATTTCAACCCTGCAAAAACTACTACACTAAAGGTGGAATTAGACTTTTTGATCATTTCACTGTTGTAGTTTTCAGTTTTGTACCAAACAAACTGGGTCGGTGCCTATAGCTTTAAATACAAATGAGCTGCTGCTGACCACGCCCCTTTCCTGTTGGTGCCATGGATATCATCATGCCAGTGTGCCAGGATGGTTTTATTGGTTCTGGAGGACTAGTTTAAGGCATGATTATTGTGTACTAAAATGGTTAATTTCAGGCCTTGTTTCTGGAAAGGGGCTGTGCATATTTGTGATAAGTTCTGATAATTAAATGTTATTTTAAAGACCATAACTTTTTCATATTTTGTCCTTTTTAACACTTGACCTTTGCACCACACTTGCTTTTGTCCACACATCCAGTTTACTGTCAGAATAATAACACATAAGAACAAAAATTCCCAATTAAAACAGTCAGCGCTTGGACCCAAAACATCTGAATTATTTTCAGGATTCACATATAAAGAGTTAAATATCAGAGCAGATTTCATATACAAACCAAAATACTGACACACATCAGTTGAAATAAAAATGATTGGTTCAACAATGCATTTGGAGGATTTTGAGTCTTGTTTCCAGGATTGTAGTGACAGTGATCAGAATACCACTTCAGTACTGATGTGATTAAAATATTTTGATTGGTTTAGGATTGATTCAAGTCTAATCAATCATATTGTGCATTTGCTTCATCTCAGTGCATTTATTGAGTTATTAATCTAATGCACAGAGGCAGGAGTTTACTTACATTATCCAGTGAGTACTGAATGCTTTGGCAGCAAATGGTCTTAATAAATTTTGATGTACAACGCCTCCTGCAAATGGGACACAAGTCTGGTCAGCCTGGTTCTGATGGAAAAGTAATCAATGGGAGATGCTCTTTCCTTTGAGGATGATGAAAGACACATGCAGGTACTACCTGTAAAGGTATGGTACAACGACGAATAAGGCAGCGATGAAGGCCAGGAGGAGAGCTGCCACCAGAAGAGCTGTGAAAGAAGAGGACGTAAGCTTTACAATCTGTGATTCAACTCAAAATTATCATCAAGTCAGATGGACGATCACAAGTCCACACCAGGGTTTATTCTATAATTACAAGGATAAGGTGCAACATGCAAGACAAATTAATGTCGTTGCAAGATCAGTTATGTGTGATATGCACTGCTATACACAATAACAGGTTATATTTTTCTAAGCTTTATTGTTTCATCCATGTATAT
>JAPQRQ010000008.1:4659885-4679819 GCA_037367365.1 Apogon talboti
ATGTATATGATTATGTTTACATTAGAATATAATGACCTAAAAATAAGAATGATTACACATTTGTTACCTTAGAACAAGCTTTTTATATGATACATATAGAGAGAGAGAGACTTCAATTCACAGTCTGTCATCTTTCTACAGCAGGTTAGAACAGATGTTTTTTTATAGTTTTTCCTTAATGAATCTATAATTAAGATCTCTGCTCAAGTCTCTGATCATCTGCAGCGAAAGCAATAGATGTGAAAGGTTGCTGAAAAACCTTTTTTTTGTTAGTTCTGAGCTCTTTGGTTGTGACGATATTATCTAGAAACATGGTGGAGTGGTAGACAGAAATCCCCTGCCTGTGCAGATACAAATGTCACGATCTAAGCTGACACAACAACTTTCCTGTTTAACTGATGTTACACTAATGAAGCCATAATTATAAAGTTGATTTTCCATTTGTGCAGTTAGATCCTCCTAAACCCTTTTAAATATTACATACTGGACCATTACCTGAAGATCCAAGCAGACAAAACACATTTTCTGATTAAGGTGTTTCATAATTTTAGTGATTTTAGTGACACAATCTGCAGCCTATTTAAAGGAGATGAGTAAAATGGAATGCTCCGATCAGTTGACTGGAGTATGAGAATAGGGGCCAGGACACTAAGTAACATTAGTGACATTAAAAATATACATTTACCAACACAACTAGGTTTGAACAAATATAGATATTACACAGTGCACTAAAAGTAAGATCTACCCACAACTAAAACCGTCACCAACCAATCAACCAAAACTAACCGTATGAAAAGATCAGAACCATTCGATCCAAACTGTCTAAACATTAGTTCGGACACAAAAATTCAACACATAAAACAAACAGAAATAAGAACATATAGAAATAGGTGCACATTTCAAATGGATCTTTGTGAAAACAGACACAGGTGATGACATTTTCACTGTATTATCAGTCTCATTCCACACCTTAGACCTCTACAAACCACAGAAAAGCTGGATTAATAAAGTCATTACCTGCAGAGAATTACATCCCCTGTTTCCACGTGTAGAGTCAGAGTGAATCTGGTGCTGATCACCACAGATTCGCTGTTGTTGAATCCAACACTGGCCAAACGCAGGAACACACACTGGAAAGTAAAAACAAGTGAAACACAGATTTAACACACCTCACACTGTTAAGTCTGGATGTAAAGTCAGAAACTAAAAACTGATATAATCACTAAAAAAACAAAAAACTGTTGGAAAGCAAAACCATCCTTTGTCTTCTGCCTTTTTCACCCCACAAATATATTCCTTTACAGAGCATTGATTTAGTTAATGAGAGCAGCTTTATCTGTGTGTATTAATTGTGTGTATTTGTATTAAAAGTGGAACTGTATCAGCTCCCTCAGGTCTGAAAAGACCTCAAATAAACACTCCAAAATAGAGGAGTATAAGTGAATCATTTAGCTGGTGTACTGCCTCATCAGCAGCAAAACTCAGTTCAGTACTAAAACACATCCTGTTTAAGGATCATATTCAGTGTATGCTCTAATTTTCTGTTAATACTTTTTCTCTGTAATGTCATGTAAATTAACAGTCATGTGAAGGAAGCTAATGGTAACAAGCTAACAAGAAAATATTGATTAAGTAGAAACGTTTTCATTTTGTGGCAGTTTTAACTGCATTACCGTAGCTTGACTATTCCTACAACAGGCTAAGTTGATGGTTAGTTAGCTTAGCATCCATACCCTTTCCATAAAGGGCTAATTTGATGGCTGGTTAGCTAAGCCTCGTTAGCTACCTTACGCAAAAGGCTAATTTAACAGCTAGATAGCTTAGCTTTACTACATTTCACTGTCTTTACTTCAAAGTTTAATTTGATAGGTATTTAGCTTAGCATCACCCTTTTCCTATTGTCTAATTTGACAGCTAATTAGCATTGCTTCACTGCCTTTCACTACCTTTACTTAAAAGGCTGGTATGGTATCTCGTTAGCTGACCTTCGTCTTTTACACAACGGATAATTTGACAGCTAATTAGCATAGCTTCATTACCTTTATATAAGACTAATTGAACTTCACGATTTGTAAACAAAAGGCTAATGCTAACTCAACTGTTGGCTTAGTTTCACTACCCAACTCTTGGCAGAGCATGATTCAAGTTCAACCTTGAAATTATTAGCTTTTTTTCTCTTTCATTTATTTATTTAGCATATGTATGCTAAATATATGGGGTGAGTTCAATTTAACACATTTTTATCAATATTGTTCAACTTATTTTCAGTATATTTTATCAATAACTTGTAATTATGTTGTTAAGGAAAACTGGTAGTGGACTAGGAGTTTTAAAATATGGTTCTATTGAATAATACATCAAGTGCGTTATAATGATGGTGTGCTAATGGTGTGTATCCAAGTCTGTACAGACAGTGGATTTTCTTTACCTTGTAGCAGTAATCTGAGGTGTAGGAGATCTGCATTAATTCTGGAAGCTGGTTGTGAAATGTTACCAAAGCCTGGTCCGTCTTCAGAGCAGGTCCTGTTTATTTCAATACAATTGAGATTTACAACAAAGTCTTATGCACATTATAAAATAGACAGTGAGACAGCAGATGGGTGAATCAGATCATCATAATCAAAATTAAAATGCTGATTATCAACAGTTTTCAGTCTGGAAAACTAAACAGAGACAGCACATTATGTTTATTCCGAGAAACAAAACTGAGACAAAATGACAAAACACTTTCTGCTGATCCAGATCTGTATCCCACTGAAGCCCCAAACACCCACCTTGGTCAATGTTTCCTCCATAGCAGCTTCTCAGAAGAATTAACAAAGTCAGACCTGCTCGTAGAAACCCCACAGACTCCATGTTGGTGTCTGAAATTACTTTCTCTGCTCATCTTTATAACACTTACACTGGTGTAAAAAGTGGGCAAAGGGCAGGAAACATGCGTGGTTGACAGCTCAACAACAACACATTAGTGCAAACTTTGAAATACTTTGAGGAAGAATTATTCAATATGAACTGTCCTGACTAAAATTTGAATAAAAGCAGACGCTTGACAAGATTATTTAGATTAGATAGACATTACAGTAGTACTGGGAGTCTAATATACAGTCAAATTAAGCACAAAGGTCAGATTCTCTTTGCTTTAAGAAACTGGAGCTTCATAAGGACACTTTTACATTCTTATCTCAACTTTTTCTGATATAATGTGCTTATACGAGCCACATCCAATTCAGCAAATGTTTGTAATTTCACAAAAGTGTGTAAACAATAGAGTATGTTTGCCAGGGATTTCCAAATCAGTATTTGCTTTAGCTCTAACAGGTTTTATATCGGCTGATGGATTGTTTGTCACTGGAAATCCCATGTTAGACCTGAATATAGTAAAATGCATCATCTGAGCTAATGATAGCTGATGGGCAAAGAATCATATCTGAGGGATTTTTGTCTTTATTAGAGGTGAAAATGTTCAATAACAGTTAAAGGAAACAAAAAGAAGAAATAAATAAGTAAATAAAAAATATTCCTCTACAGGAGTTTATTTTGTTTATTTTTGTTTTTCTAATCAAAAAAACATTTTTTTCCAAGGCTCTTTCCGGTCTCATTCCATTTATTTGGTATGTCTAATATGTGATTTTCTCCATTTTTAAATGTTTCCTTCGTTAATTACATCTCAGCTTAAATGGAAGCTTTGGTTTGTTTAATAAAATTCATTTTGTCCTGACTGATGGCTCCATTGTAGTTGTGTTTAACAGGTTTCACTAACATGACTGTATTATGACGTTGTTGCAAAATGCTAACTAGCTATGCTAACTCTTAATATTAGCTCACCTGTGACCCCTCAGGCTTCTGCAGCTCCACCCCTTTTGTCAGAATATGGCCACTTCTGGCTACAAAAACGGTAAATCATAAATTATTAATAGCAGTCCAAAAACCAATGGGTGACATCACAGTTCCTCTGTCGATTAATTCTATACAGTCTATCAGATAAATGAACAAATAACTAAGTATTGCATACATAGGTATGTGCAGGTATATGTGTATAAGGGATCCACTCTGCCATGTGTTAAGTTGTTTTGCATTAAATATTAGTTTGTCTTTTTAATCTTCTCTCAAGTCCAGATCTGTTATAGGAATCATTTGCTATAATTCTAATCAAATTTTCTCACAAAATTATTGTATATTTCATTACTTTGATGCATGAGTATCTGTGAAAAAATCTATACTTCATCATTTGTTGACATTCTGTTTGACACGACTGGTGGAATAGGTTCATTCATCATGTTTGTTCAGGTCATTTACACAGTTTTATTAACTTTTAAGCATTTGCTGAATGTCATATGAGTCCAGTGGATTAAAAAACATGATGTGAATGTAGGAGTGTTTGTGTATCAAGCGAAATAAGTTTTCTTTAATTCCTTCCATTTTCTTCTTTGTTTCCTTGCTTCCTTCTTTCCCTTCTTTCATTTCTTTCTTTCTTGTCTTTCCTGCTCTCCTTTCTTTCTTTCCTCATTTTCTCCTTCCTTTCTTTCGTTCTTTCTTTTAATATGATGTCTTGTCATTCTGTTTCGTCTTTAATCTTATTTAATGATAATGAAGGACACAAAAGGAATGTTGTAATCCTATACAGGTACAATATAATTAGTGGTGGGACTCAATTAAAAAAATTAATTGAATTAATTATTGACCACTTAACTAGTTAATCGTAATTAATTGTATTTTAATTGCATAGCAATATTTGACAACAGAAGGAACATTTTCCAATTCAAACACATTTGGGTAGATGACTGAATCACTGAATAGACACATACATACATTTAAACATCCAAATCCAGTTTATTACTGTATATAATCTGCTGAACGTGCTTGTTTTGTAAATAAACATAACTTTCAAGTACATTTTAGAAGAGTAGTAAAGTGATAAATGAATATCCTTAGCCAAAAATAAACAGACCAACAGTTAAAGTGCCTTAAAACATTAACTGCCATACCATCGAAAATGGCAAAGAAAAAAAGACAAAGAAAAATGGTCCCCTAAACTGACCTCAGTCCCTGTTTCTCTTTTACTTGCTTTTCAGTGTCATAAAGCTGCTGGATTTTGTTTAAATGGTCTTTCTGCACAGTAGTTCATGAGTGGGGTCAGATGATGCTATCTGTATAAATGAAAGCGTCTTAATAATTATCAGCTTTGTTATGACTCTTACTGTTGACAATCAACTGAAATATCTGAAAATAAGACAAATAATGTATAATTTTAATATATACTTAAACCAACATGAATTCACTGGTTTTCTCTAAACTCAGATAAATTAGTCGTAACAGTGCTACAGATAAGTGCATTTGTGAAATGTAGGATGGTAGGGGAAGGTACCGCCTTTCTTGCCTCTGATTGACTAGAAAGGCTCTTCTGTTGTCTGTTGTCCATGTGCCTCTATGTTTTAGTTTTAACGAGCCAGCCGTAACATACAGTATGTCACTGTTCAGTGTGAGAAAGCATAGTAATAATAATAATAATCACTTTACGATATACCATACATGTTGGTTCATGTCCATGTGTTTGTAACAAAAATACTGTTCATTTTGTTCTGTTCATGTACTGTCCATGTCCCTTAAGATATTTGATTCAAAACTTAAAACCCTGTTGTCTGTGTGCCTCTTTATGTTTCAGTCTCAATGATATCCACTATAAATGTCCACAGATGTGGACATTTGTTGGCTTCACACATACCGTAGGCTATATATACATCTTCATATAGGATTCCATTTTCACAATCATGAAAAATGTTTCAAATTAACAGTATAGTGGTATGAAATGTTGTATTACTTCTTTAGCAGAAAGAATTTGAGTCTGGATTTGACATTCGGGCGCTATTTTGATCATGGAAGGTTTCATATTCCATAATGTTGGAACTTTGAATTTGATATTAAATTGACCTAGTGTTGTACGTGAGAATTGACTGTGAATGTTAGTCGACTGCCTCGCAGTGTATGAATGTATATTAGAATTAAACAAGCACCAGTTACAGACTATTATTATTATCAATATTAGTATTATTATCATATCATATTATTATACTGGCGCCTGACAGCTTGAGTGGCAGCTGACAGCCTGCCGTGTCCGGCAGTTCACTGCCAGATTAAGTAGCCAATCGGAGAACATCCTTTCTACCCAATCAGAGGTAAGAAGGGCGGTACCTTCCCCTAACATTTTATGTTTCACAATTTCGCCTCCGATATTCGTCGTAGCTACAATGTGTTTGTCATTTAATAGGTGGTAGTGTAGGCTTGAATAACTGCGGTGGTATCCAATCTCTTTGTGCCATAGTTTGCACATATCAGTGCTCTTATCTAGGCTTCCACCCAATCATTTTATAAATGTAAATGTCCCGACCATCATGTCCTAACATTGTCGGTTCCGCTAGCTCAGTACATCGGTATAATCGGTATCCTAGAAACCCGTGCATTGAGAAACGTTCCGTGTTGTCTGGAGTGTAAAAATAAAATAAAATGTGTTGTTGGTTTTTTTTTAACGCCGTAATTTGTCCTGTAATTAATTGTCGAAATTAACGCGTTAAAGTCCCAGCCCTAAATATAATATAATACAGGTAATAAAAGTACAGGGTATTATGTGTTGATTCTCTTTTAGCTGTTGTCAAACACTGGTTCCATAGTGTTAATAATCAGATTTAAAGGCCAGTCTAACATCTTTAATTCACCCGAAAGCTCCGTTCTCATTTCCCAACCAGTCAGCTGTCACATCCTGTGCCTGCTTTCATTTTCATTAGTCGGTTCATTTCGCTGAGCACTGGCTGTGACAGATGAGTTCAGGGGGGCATCTCTTTGGGAGCAGCTCATTAACCTTTGACACGAACTGCATTCGACCGCAGCTTTAAATCTCCCCGTCCTGTTGTGTACAGAGTAACAGTGGACTACTATCCTGAAGGTTATGTCCGTGTGTGTGTGTGTGTGTGTGTGTGTGTGTGTGTGAACAAAAGGTGTCTGTCAGCCTTTCATCACATCAAACCACACCGGGCTTTGTGTTGATTCCTGGTACAATAACTGGCCTAAGGCGTGCCTTGTGCAACAGGCGTCGGTTTATGATTAACCCCATGCTGACAGGAAGCTGACTAACCTATCAGCTTTGAGGATTTCTGTTCAGGCTTTGTCAGGGGCAGCTAAGCAGGACCTACAGCTCATGTATCAGATGGTTTCACTCCAGTTGCTGCTGCAGATTTGTGCAAAAGGGAGCTGGAGCTGAACACTCTTGCAAACATGGTGAGTACACAACAACAAAACAGCCTCTGTACGGTGAGTGTCCGGCCTCTGACACCAACCTGTTACTCACTCTCACAGAGCTGAATTTAACTAAATAACCCTTTATCACATTCTCAGACTTAGTGTATGATTGTGGATTTGTGCTTTTTTTGTTCAGCCAAAGCCTAAAATCCTACAAATCCGAGTGTAACACTGACACCAGCATGTTTTTGCAGTGTGTGAAAACAGATGCATTGTCAGGGATAACAGTGGTTTAATCCAGTGGTCATTGTGTGGGCCCGGCCCCTCTGCCTCACAGATAAAGCAGATTAGAGCGTTGCTATGATACCTGTTGATGTCAGAGCTCAGCCTCAGGCGCGTCTGACATCTGTTTAGTCACTGTCTCTGTTGGTTTTTCTGAGGACAAAGCATCAAAAGTCCAGACCGGATTGTGAAATAAAGTGGCATGCTTGGAGTCAGGGTCATGAGGAAGTCAAATGAGTGGAGAGTTTAACCCCTTTAATCCACTAACTCTGACAAACACAATTCAAAGTTAGTAAAAGATTGTGTTTATTTTTTCAGATTTGAGCTAAAAATGAAATCCATTTATTTATGTTTTACAAAATTCATCTAAAACTATTCTGATCATCCTAATAAAGTGCAAATTCTCTGATTGCAGCTTGTTAAATGTGAATATTTTCTGTGTTTTTTCTTGAGCAATTCAATATTTTTAGGCGTGGACCAAATGAGACTTATGTGAACATCATTTTGGGGATTTTTTTTCTCCATTTTCTTACAATTTTAGACCAAACAATCAAGAATCAACAGGTGAAAAAGTTGTTTCAGTTACTGGCCTCATGCAACAAAGGTATAATGTATACCTGTAACAAATTAAACTAATTGTTAATTATTAGATCAAATACTAAGCATCTAAAAGCCTAACTGGACGTGTAAAGGTCACGACACACAGACTTTCAGCTACTGTCATCTTAAAAAGCACAGAAAATCTGAAAATATTCACTTTTCAGAAGCTGGAATCAGACACAATTCACCACTATTTCTTAAAACATATCTAAATCAGTTCTTGTCAAAATCGGTGTCAATTGATTTAATTGTCATCAACTAATTGATTATTCAGTGCATCACTGGCATAAACCCACATGGAAATATTATTGAAATGAAACTACATCAGATATATCAGCAGATTACATGTATTCTGAGTCTTTCATATGAATATAGAGTTCATTTTTCAGGTATTAAGAGTACCTTTAAGTCTAAATGTAGTTGTAAACATAGACACATTCGTTTTAAGCAGAAATCTTAGAGTCGATGTTCTTCACAGATACAGCTTTGGTATTTTTAACCCTTAAAGACTCAAAACTATTTTTTCAGTGGCTTCCAAATGAGCTTTCCTCTACATTTAAGCTATCCTAAGTGATTTATGACCATTTATTATAATATTATCCTATAATATTGCCCAAATTATTTGCATGTATTGATAGGATCAGTGGTTCAACAGTGATTAAACATTTCAGATCAATAGATGCTTTTGGTTGCTGCTGCCTGTTTAAACATTTTGAAGGATAAAGTTTATTATGTGGCTTATTTTACATTATATATTGCTAGGCAGAAATGGGTCAGCACTTACATTTTTTGTAAATTCTCGTATAAAAAAACGACAAATGATTCCATTTATAAGATCAGTTTAAAGAGGAAACATCCAAATACCTGATTTTTACTGAAAAATGCAAAATGTGAAGTATAATATTATACTAAATTGTGATGAATCATTGTGGAATTCACCTCAAAAATAGTTCTACAGAGTGAAGTCCATGTGACCGTCATCATGTGTTAAAGATGTGGAAATCCCACCCCCTCCACATACCTCTGAACCAGAACGCAGCCTGTCATTGTTTCCAGATGGGATCCGGTTCAGCCAATCACAGCGTGTGTTTGAGAATCTGCCCCTCTGTGATCCACTACAGGCCGCCAAGATCCAGAGTCTGACCGAGGAGGAGAGGACCCACCTCCTGCCCCTGCTCCAAAACGCTCAGTGGGTGGAGGTGGTGGGCCGGGACGCCATCTACAAGGAGTTCATATTCAAGGACTTCAACCAGGTTCATGTTACTGCAAAACACTGAATCACAAACCATGACAGTAAAACACACCTTCATGACCTGACCCTGTGTGTGTGTGTATGTATATGTATGTATATGTGTGTGTATGTATATATATTTATATCTCTATCCAGGCCTTTGGCTTCATGTCCAGAGTGGCTCTACAGGCGGAGAAGATGGACCACCACCCTGAGTGGTTCAACGTCTACAACAAGGTAATAAAAGACTGGTGACCATAAGAAACATTAACAGACCAGAATATAACAACTAACATGCACTTTTTTTTTCTTTTAAGACATAGGTTTTTCTCCAAAAACATACCTTGACATGTTTCGGCAGTATTTTTTTGGAGAAAAACCTACGTCTTAAACAAAAGAAAGAAAAAAAGTGCATATAGAAAACTGAAGACATAATGAACACCATTGAATAACAACTAACATGTCCTGATCAGTTAATTCAGGAAAGTCTAAGCAAAAAAAACAGCAAAAATTCACTTTTTAACATAGTCAATAGACTCCAAACTTATTCTAGTATTAGATTAAACCAGTTAAACCGCTACATTTATTCAGTATTTTGTGACTTTACATGTATTTACCCATATTTAACACAAAGTCCTGTTTAAGGGTTAATTAGCATTTTCCGGTGAATTTATAAATTCTTTGCTCATAAATGTCCAACACTTATTTATTATTTTTTACTGAAACTGGAAAGTTACTGCTCCTACATTTAATATGCACTGGTTCAGGATTATCTTATATTTAAAGGGGTAACAAAGTACACAATGTGACATTAATTTGACAAAAACATATAACAAATATTTCTAACACTATTTGTATGATGTATAGGTGAATACATGTCAGACAGTCTTCTCTTATGTGCTCCTTTTTAAATTATTATTATCCTAATTTTCTCTATATTTTATTTTAACTTTTTGGTTTATTTAACAGGGACAGTGCACATTAATCTACGTTGTGCAAATGTACCTAAAGGCTATTTTTTACATGTTCTCTATGGACATATTTTACTGTCAGCCTAAAAACAAAAGACGATATCTGATGAAAAGTTACAGTTTGTTGATGATTTATGAGCATGCAGAAGCAATAATAAAAAACTACAGATGTAAATAAAAGTATTACTCATTAGATAAGACCTGCAGAAAAATAAAAAAGACACTACTACTATAATCACTATAGGACACACGAAGACAAACCAAAAAACACAGGTTCAGGTTGTTTTTTTTACCCACATACTAAACAAAGAAATGCTCTTTATTACCTTTCAGATGAGGTGTCATTGATTAACTTTGACCTTGTGGTTCTTCATTTACAAGCTTTGGAACTTGGTAAATAGGTGAAAATTAACACAAATTAGGTGGAAGGCACAGGTTAAACAGTTTGGTTCATTCCAGTGCAGCTTTAACAGGATAAATAATACAGTCTACTTATTAACATTTACAATAATTAATTTTACACAGCGAACACTAATACTGTTATCAAACCAAAGGTTTCATTTATCAGGATCTGGGTTTATAGACCTACATTATTCCTCCTGGTTATATTTAGATTTTATCCTGATAACATGTGTTTTGTACAGTCATGGCCAAAGGTTTTGGCACCAACACAAATGTACTTTTTGTATAAATGTGATTTATAATAAACTGTGAAACTTGAAATGCTTAAAAGTGTTCTTCCAAATTTAAAAGGTCACATAATCATCATTTTATTTTTAGTAACTTAAGTGTGTTTCAGGTTTTTTTCCAATTATACCAGTCTACAAGTACAATGCCTCCAGATTAAACTAATAATAAATATAAGTCACTAACAAATATAAATGAAGGCCACATGCTGGTTGGCTGTAGTTTTTAAGATACCATCTTGGTTTACAATGAGAAATAGTGAGAATTATTGATAAAATGGGTTTTACTCCAAAGGAATGTTTGTCTCAGATCTACTCCAACACACTGTCTACATTACAATACACTCACTGTACAGGTTCTTTATGCTGGAACATTTATAAATCTATAGGATAAATGGACATAAATCAATACATGTGTAATAACACTTTATCAAGTTCATCTTATTTAAGTATGTACGATTTAGCACTTTCAATCAGAGGTAATCATTTCTAATAAACTGTAGCCTACGTACAAGTGCAGCCTCAGTCCTTCACACACTGAAGTGAAGTGAATATGATCATTATAATAAACTGTGTCCTGATCTGATCGGTGTTTTGGTTTCCGTCCTCTTTCCTCCAGGTCCAGATCACCCTCAGCACCCACGACTGTGGAGGTCTGTCCCAGCGCGACATCACTTTAGCCACGTTCATCGACCAGGCGTCGCTGATGTGAACACAGACGACCTGAACCGAAAACCCAAAGAATAACAACTGAATCCTCACTTTATTGTGACCCTTGTAGCTGAAGTGTTTCAACATGTTCATTCCACGTGTTACTGGGTAACATTTACAACTGTGGTGTCTTATGTGCCAAATATTTTGTAATATTTTCTTTAATTTTAGTAAAACATGACCCAGATCATAGTCCTCTTCACACTGAAAGCTTTTATTGAAAACAGGACACGGTTATGGTTGTGTAAGTGCCTCAGGTCCTTCTGACTGAAGACGACCTCTGACCTTGGCAGATACTTAACAAAACACATGCGATGGAGGACAAATCTCAGAGTATTGCAGACTGAACAGAGGAATTACCAGCTGACTCGCACACATTAAAGGTTCCACGTCTGACGTATGTGTCTACAGTATCTGTTCTGAAAGAGCAGTGAACTTTAATGATGTTTGTTCCGAAGCCGGATCCCTGAGGATGTCAGACAGAAACAAACCGCTACCCCTCAACTCTCTGAAGGCACCGAGCTCACAGCTCATTATTGCTACAAAATGTTGCCGTGTCATTAAACGCAGCACGAAGGAACGAGCCAGGGTGGCGAGTAGATTTTCAGACTCAGAAAATCACTGCCCGGTGCTGCTTAAAGATGAACGTGCATTAAAGGTTTTTGTTTAAAAAAAGACTTTTCCCCCCCAGTCATTCAAGAACATTTCTTCGAAGCAAAAGGGATTGAATAAAAGATTTTTTGCCTTTAACTGGGCACGATATCTATGAATGAAAGGTGGCGATTATTCAGTTAATCAATTAGTTGTCAAGTTGATTGATTGGTTTGAGAAAAGTCAGTCACATTTTGACACCAACTTCATAAATTATAATATTTTCTTACTATATTTGCTCATTTTTGACCGTAAACTGAATATGTTATGGTTGTAAGCAGAGCTGAGTGATTATTTGATTAATCGATTGTCATGTTCATTGATAACTGATTAATCAAGTCTTTTTTTTTTTTAAGAAATCACCTTCAATCAGATCAGCTTTTTTTATTTTAAGCTTTTTTTGTAATTTGACTATTATTGTGGAGCTTAATCCTTATTTAGCATAATTTTTATTTTATAGAAAATAATTTTTATGATTTTAATCTAGTTGATAGAATTTTTGAAGCTTCTTAAATGGGAATATTTTGTTTTCTTTCCATTGACTGAATATGTCAGGGTTGTGACCGAACGAGACACTTATGATCATCATTTTTTTACCAAACAACTAATCGATTAATCAAGAAAATAGTTGACAGGTTAATTAAAAGTGACAGTAATTGTTAATTCTAGACCTTGTTTTGGACCAAACAAGAACAAATGAGCTCCTGATTGACATGTTGTTACATAACAACTAATCAATTAATTGAAAATCCACAATAATCATTAATAATCGAGCTTGAATCATTATAAAAGCTGTCATATCTGTTAACCAGGCACTGACTAAAAGACGGACAAATATCTTAACCTGAAGATGAACTCGTCTGCAGTTCTGATCACGGGACATGAACCCAAATACATTCACATCTAATCTCTTCAATGACACAAACACAAATAAATCCGCTATTAAATATGCAGTGGTCACACAAAAGGCTGAATTCCCTCCTGTCTTTAACCATTAACAACAGGTCGTTCCCCTCCGTCTCACTTCATATAAGGTAAGGTTACATATTGCACAAACATGGGAATCATTACTTAATGGAAAAATTCAGGAAAAAGCCCATGATCGAACAAAAAAAAAAAAAAAAAGACGACAGGGAAGGAGAAGTCGTCGTTTCTGATCAGTCTGTGCATCAAAAACAATGAAACACAGTTTGTCTTCAGTATCTAAACGCACGTACAGTCAAATACCCTAAAGGACTGCGTTGTTAGAAATGGAAAAAAAAACAGTATCTGAATGTGTCTGATTTAATGACATTTGCATTGAGTAGAAACTGAGGTAGATTGAATTAGGAGACGAATGAATAAAAGGAGACAGTGCGCAGGAATCTGTGCAGACGACACAGGAAACAAGGACGACACAGACGACTGCAGACCGGAGTAGAGGACAGAGTTAGTCCTGTCTGAATAAAAACACGTTACATTTCATAATCTAAGAGCTTTGGGCTCCTCTAGTTGACATCTCCCTTATCTTATATTTTATGGGATATTAAAACCAGAGGCTCCCAGTATCCAGACCTCTCCCCGGCTACGCATCCATCCGCTGTAGACGGGTCACAAATGCAAACCTAATGTACAAAAATGTCTTCATAAGTGCTACCCAACTATGATGTACATGCTCATGCTTACAGACGTCAGCCCTGACATCAGAGCTGTAGATTCAAGTGATTCGCAGATTAACCTGATGTGTCAATGCCGGGGCTTCGCAGTGCTTTTCAGAGAACTCTATGTGGATGATGACGATGATGAAGATGGTCCAGTCTGGTACAGTACATGGGGTTTCATGCTAGAGGGCAGCACAGCGACTCATAAGCATTCAGTGGTCTAGTTTTTGCCTAATCATCACTGGGAGTGAATCAGTGACGGCTGCGAGCTGAAATGATCCGACAAACAAAAAAAATCTAAAAAAAGAATGGTTCTGCTATGCAATCAGTAGAGATTATGAGAGGAATATGCCTTTAACAAAAGCTGAGACTGAAATGAACTGTTAAACAAATAAAATATCACACAAACACTTTCACTACATTAATAAAATTGAATTAAAAGACTGAGTGATTCTCGTCTGATTAACCCTTAAAGACCCAGAGCTACTTTTCTGTCAGTTCCCAAATGAATTTTTCTCTCTATTTAACCGTTCTTAAGTGATTTATCACCATTTATGCTAATATTATCATGTCTATTTTGCATTTTTCAGTGAAAATCAGGTCTTTCCTATATTAGCATGAGACCCAGCGATGCATTTCTGTCCTTTGTAGGGGACAAGAGTTTCACAGCGTTACTTAAAAAAAATGTATCTCAAAAACTGTTGCATTACGCTGTTTCCAATTAAGATGATTATTTAATGTAAAAAAAGGCAAAACTTTTACTTTCTGGGTCTCAGGAGGATATTTAATTTACTGATCATGTAGATGTTCATAAACGCCCGGATTAAAGTTGAAGGTTATTGTATCAAAACTGACTTTTTCAGACAATGTATCATTAACTGAACGTAAAAAAAACGTGTCTCCATCCGCTGTCATTGATCCACCTCCATGGGTTTTACTGGTGAATCAATGTTGTAAAAGATCATGGTGTTTCCATGGTAACTACAGAGCCTCTGAACGTCCAAATGGGTCATATCCGATGTCCATGAAAAGACGACAAACTGCATTTTACACCAATTATTGATATGTATTGATAGGATTAGAGAACATTTTAGATTAGTAGATGCTTTTGGGTGCCAGTGGCCATTTGGGTCTTTGAGGGTTAAAACGGTGATGGCTTGTGCTTCTACGCGGGTGTTTTCAGTACGGTGTGAATATGCAAGATAAGGCAACAGAGCGCCGGGGCGTGGGCGGGCGTGAGGCGGGTCACTGTGGACCCGTGTAGTCTCAGTGGGCTTTCCCGTTCCCGTTCATGTGGCTGGTGTTGGTCTTGGGGAGTTCAGTGCTGTACAGACAGTCCAGGAAGCCTCTGGAGATCTCCGTCACCATGGACCGGTCCGGGATGGACTGGGCCATGCCGTAGATCGCACCCTGAGACAGGAAGAAGAAGCAAAGCAGAGGCTCAGATCATGAAGGATGTGTTTTCCCATAATGCAATATTCTCCTGAGACCTGGCAATGCATGTTTGTCCTCTGAAGGGGACAAGAGTTTCACAGCTTTACTTATGAATGAATGAATGAATAAAATGAATGAAAATAAATAAATGAAATCAATCAATCAACAAATGAATGAATAAATGATTAAATAAATTAATAAATAAGTACATTTAGATAAATAAATGTAGGAATAAATACATTTAATTAATTAAATAAACAAATAGATAAATACTGTAGATAGCTGTCTACTGCAAAGGACATTACATCAAAAACTTAAAAAAAAAAAAAGTCTGAAAAAAACTGTTACATTATATGGTTTCCAATCAAGATCAACATTCAACACTATTAATATAAAAAAGCCAAAACTTTTACTTTCCTGGGCCTCAGACAGACTTCCTTCATTTGTACCGCATCTATAGATGTTTCCCTTTCGACTGAGTTTATAAGTAGGATCACGGTTATGGTAATTTATGGTTTATTTCTGACAAATATGTACAAAAAAAATTCTAAAATATAAATGTGAAGTTTAATTTCTGCCAAGTAATACATGACATAAAGTAATACACTTTACATGTACATCAGAAATGTGCATTTTCACCAGTGATTAAATCACATCCACAACTGATGAATCACCTTTTTGTAATTAATATATAAGAAACTCATTTTACAAAGTTGCAAAAATCATAGGAATGTCTGTATGTCAAAGTAGAAAACATTAATGAAGTATTATTTGAGAATTGAAAGAAACAGGAAGTATGGAAAACTATTTACAAACCTCTGTTCAGCTGCAAAATCACCCCAAATAAAGACCTTTATGTCTGTTTATGAACTTGTTTTAGATGCTTGTGTTTCTGATTTCCTGTTAATGGAACATTTATCATTTCTCCAGCATCATTTTTGTTTTCTGCTAGTGGTTAATGGTATCCAAGAATAAAATTTTCACATAAACATATTCTATGATCGTAATCCGCCTCATCGCTCACCGCAGAGAGAAACAGGAGCTACTGAAGACGCATCACCAACAGAAACCCACTTCCTGTGTGGATATAAACACCTCAGTCTAAGGCCACCAAAACACAGGGTTCTTGTTTCCAGCCTCGACCTCCAGAAGGACCGGGTCACCATGTTTCATCAGTGTGTTTCTACAGTAGTTCTTCCTCATCGAGTCTCATCCAGTGTTAAGGTATGTGCTCTGAGAGTGTCTACATTCTTTTAATTGTGTGAGCAGACGGAACCGACTGGAACTACGACTCATATCCTGAAGTCAGACAACAACAGCGTCACTTTACAGACATCTGGAAAAGTTCAGGGAGATGTTTAACCCTTTATCGGGTTTGGTAATTTCCGCACACATTACAAGACAGTGACAGTAAGAGTTCCAGTGAGGACAGAGAGTCAACAATCTCAGGTCCAATGTGGTCTACAGGGTCTGTAAGGTCCACCTCTGCATGAACAGTGAGTGTACCTGCTTTGTTAGGTACCATGACATAATGGTACTAATATTAACAGTAATGATGTTCAAAGGGATAATGTGGATGTTGACAGGTGTCTGGATCAGCACTTTCGTTGGTCTAATGTTCTAAAAGTGATGTTCTAATGTTATCAAATACATGTTCCTTTCATCTTACATGCGTTTTTGTTGTATTTTATTATATATACTTCTTGTATTTTTTTTTTTTTTGCCACTTATGTGTACGGAACCCAATATGGTATCTTCATTAACCTTGATTTTCTACATAGAGTAAAAAAATTTCCAAAAATTCGCAGAATTAATAAAGTCTTGTTATGTCCTCCAGTAACACACTATGGTTGAAATTTTGAATATCAGAGAATTTCTATAAGTGAACTATATAGGGTTAAGAGGAGTTCATATGTGTAGTAATGTCTGAACGCACTGAAACACTGTCTTCTCCAAGTAAAGCAGTGTTTCTCAACAGTGAAGCCCCTCCCCCTGCTCAACAATTAGTTTCGGAGTGCTATAACACCTCCCCCATAAACATGCTTTACATAAGTTAAAACTTATGTAAAGCATGAGTATCTTTGAATAAAATATGATCATTATGATGATGGTGTCATTGACAGCAGCTTCCGAGTGACACTAAGTGCAGCTGAAGTTGATTATTAACACATTCTTTGATCAGTCACTCCTCAGACACACAAAGAAACAACATCAATCCTGCCTGTTAAACATGACAGTTTGAGACACATCCAGATTGTCCTCAGGAGGTGAAAGATCATGTAAGGTTTCAGTCTATCTGTATGTTTGTTTGCATACAGAGCTGATCATGACATGCATCCTATTGCACCAACGTATGGCTGAAAATGATGACAAACGCACAAAAACACAAGGTCTGAAGAGGATTTAACAGATCAGAAAAACTCCTCCTGAACCCCAAACTCTGAATGACATTGGGATGTAATGCTCCGTGTGTGTGTGTGTGTGTGTGTGTGTGTGTGTGTGAGAATGTAATTCTTTTGTTTGCTCACCATTCCTGTGGTTTTCTCCTGGGGGTTCTTCATAATGATGGCCACTGACTCTCTGACATCTTCAATAAAGCGATCAGCAACACCTGGCTGGGTGTGCAGGACTGTGCAACAAATGTGGATGCTGTAAACGGGATGATACGGGCATTTGATTAGTCACTATTTCATGCACTTATTTATTTAAACCAGGGGTGTCAAACATACGGCCCGCGGGCCAAAGCTGGCCCGCTAAAGGTTCTAAATTGGTTGATTTTGTGAAATGCAAAGATATTAAGATATTACAATTAAGGATGTTAAATTCATTTTTTTAAAATTATTTTTTGTTTATTTGGACAGGCAAGGGTAAAATACAAAAAAACCAAACTTCGCTTTCAAGTGAAATTAAATGTCCACCTCTTAATTGTGGATGTGGTAGTGTTCATTGCTAGTCCAAGTTTTTAACAGAAAAGGAACAAAAAACAATTATAACAAACAAACAAGCGGGAGGGGAGGGCTTCCTCTACTCTTCTACTTCAGGATAGAACACAGTAAGGTATGTATATTTGCACAAAACCAAACCGGAATGTATATTTTGTGAATGTTTTCACATAACAGAAATGGTCAATTCACAGCACTTACAGGTTTTACATAGTTTGTCCATTTTGACCAAATAATGAAAAAAGAACCCCTTTGACCGTTGAGAGAAAATGACAATTTCTCCAGAGTGTAAATGTCTTGCACTATATCAATCCATTCTTCAATTGTGGGTGCTTCAGCCTTTAACCATTTTCTGGTGATAGTCTTTCTACTTGCCACCAGGAGCATTAACAACAGTTTTTTGTCTTTCAGAGTCCAGTCATCACAAGGGACGTTTCCTAAGTATCTAAGTATAGGGTTTCACACTTAAGTGGAATTTTCCCACAAAAAAATATTATTTAAATTCATTTTAGTTCAGATTCCACATCAGACCAATATGATCTAAAGTATTGGTCTGACCAGTAAAATAGGATCATAATAACCTATACATAATGACAACCTCAAAATTTTCTCTAAATTTTAGTGTGAAAAAGTAAAATTAAGACAAAAATATTTGCATTTACAAACCATCATTTCGCAAAAAATTGGAATAAGCAAAACAAATGTGAAAAACATGAAATGTCTAAAGAAAAGAAAATGCAATTTTACCAATATTCTGTCTGTTACTAAATGTTTTGTGTATTTGTAGATCCACTGTGATCTGTAAGTTGTAATGCACATGTGTAAATGATAAACTGAGGCATAATATTGTTAAAATTGCACTTATTTTCCTTGAAATATTTCAGGTTATTCACAGTTTTTGTGAAAGGATAGTTTATGCATGCAAACATGTTCAGAATTGAATTTTACTTTTTTGCACTAAAACATAGAGAGTTTTGGGAGTTGACATTATTTATAACTTATCATGCTATTATTTTACCAGTCCGGCCCATTTGAGATCATATTTTGCTGAATGTGGCCCCTGAACTAACATTTTGACACCCCTGATATATTAGAATATATAAAAAACATGTGCATTATTAGTTTTTTTGATGTATTTCTTGTGTGTGATTAATAATCCCATCGTGAGATGAGGATTGGCTCAAACGTCACAGTGCATAGTGTGTTTTTTTAGACACATACCTTGACGGATACTGCAGTGTGTTCAGATTCCAGCCCTTAGACGTCAGTGCATTGGAAAGGCGGAAAATATCAAAAACATCTGAGCCTACTGCCACCACTGACACCTCTGGATCCCCGAACACAAACACACCTTCTATCTTGCGGATTCTGTCAAAGGGAAAATAGGGTGCAGAGGGAAATGTTGGAGATAAGATAAGTTATGATCAATGTTCAACGGCTTTACTCATACATGACATGATCAACTGTCAGGCTTACACAATATGGACAAAAGTATGTGGACATGTTGAATTCAGGTGTTTCTTTTCTAACAGGGGTCTGGGATACAAAACAATAAT
>JAPQRQ010000008.1:4706666-4718923 GCA_037367365.1 Apogon talboti
AGAGTTCCACAGTCTGACCGCCTCTGGGAAGAAGCTGCAATTGAGCCTGGTGGTCCTGGCCTTAATGCTCCGCAGCCAAGTCAAAATCTAACAAAACAGTCTTTCAACAAGAACTGAAAACCTGGAAGATATCAGACAATGTTTAAAGTTATATTTTACAGCCCATTAACAAAACAGGAAATGTTAGCATTCAACCACTTTGCTAACATTACCCTCTTAAGTTTTTGTGCAAAATGATGGGAAGAGTGTAAATTGATTCTGAACTATGTTGCTGTCTTTTCTGACCAAATAATTGAAACACACTTCATAGAATTCATTTAATTCTCATTTCCTACCACACTAGACAGTAAAATGTTATCTAGAAGGTACCTATAGTTGAATGCTTGCAAGCTAATGCTACCCAACACTTTCAAATACATGTATGTGGATTTTTCTGATATCCTTTCAAATATATTCTCTCCATTGCTTTTTCAGTTGCTGATCAATAGCAAAGTATTAACACGAAAACAATTTGTCTAGCAACAGGAAACCAAGGGAAAATGGCCGCCATGTTGTTCTGTTCTGGTCTCCATGGGGCCCTTGTGTTCCCATTGTTATCAAGGGACAAACTAATTTTAGAAAATCCAAACCAAGCAAGTATATTTTTCTAGAATAGTCTGGTAAATAAGTGTTCAATGTCATTTTGAGCTTTTTCATCACTGTATTCAAATTACTTGAATCATAAACTTAATTAAAATTACATCTGTAAATCTGGATGAGCACACTAAATAAATGTTTATAAAACCAGGCTTGATATTCTAGGTCTGTCACGGCTCATACTTTGGTCTCAGCCCCTTTTTACTCTCATTGTTTCTAACTCCATGTTTAACTCAATCAGGGTCATATTTGTGCTATATCTTGGCTATAAATAACAACGTAAACTCAATCTGTCACGTTTCTGTCATACAGCAGTTAATGCAATAAAAAGCAAGTAAACAGCTGTTTTTAACCGTACACTAAGGCAAAAAAATAAAATAAAATAAAATAAAAAATCAGCGAAAATATCACTGACCAGAGTTTATCCCTGGTTTTTAGAGGGATTCATTACTGTCCACTGTTCACTTCAGTGCATGTTATTTTATTATTATGATATTACATTAAAAATATGTGTTTCCAAATCTTTGGACCATTATGTACAAAAATATAAAGAACAGATTGAACAGTTGGAAGTTAATTTTGATGCTTTCCTTTTTATTTCTACATTATTTGACTTACATGGTGCTCAAAACCACCCAGCTGCTGCATGTCTTCCTCACAATAAAAGACAAAATCCAGAGGACCGCCTGAGTTCATGTCATAAACTTAAACATGCAAGACTGAGTATTTAAGTATGTGAGGTGGACTGCAAGGAGGTAACAATGTTTTAGTTTTTTTAATAAAAAGAAAGATGTTAATGAATGAAGAGCATAATAAATGCATCATGTTCTCCTTAAAAACATAAAATACACATAGCCTCAACAGTAGTGTAATACAAATACGTAGGTTACTTTTACCAAATACCACATGTTAATAGAAGCTGATGTACTTGTACACTTGTAATTTCACTTACTGCTGTACTTCTACTCAGTGGTGAAAGAAGTACTGAGACCATGTATTTAAGTAAAAATAATAATATAGCAATGAAAAATACTCCAGTACAAGTAAAAAATCCTGTATAAAAATGATATAAGCATTAGCCTTAAAATGTAGTTTTCTGACAAGTTAATAGATCACATTTAATTACATTATCAACAGCGAATCTTCAGTGTTATTTGAACTGTACTTTATATTGGGTTTTATACACAGAAAAATTGATGAATCTGTTGTTTATCAAATGATGAGAGGTGACAAGTTCAGCCAGAAAAGTTCTACACTTTTTTTGTGACAAAAAGGATGGAAAAACCAGGCCTAAACTTAAAATTGTGTTTAAAATTGTATTTTGAAGGCTTCTATTATCCATTGTGTCAGATTTCCATAAGCAAAATAAAAATATAGTAGAAGTAGAATGGAAAAATCTAGTAAAAGTACCTCAGACCAGTAGAACTCCACACTGCAACCACTCCACTGTTTATCACATAGAGCTGTTGTTTGTTAATTTGCAAATTCATATTAATATAGGCTAAAAATATAAAATAGTAAGATATGAACAGTACATGTAGTCATTGAAATGATCCCTATAGTCAACAGCAGAGACATTATAGATGAAAACATTGATGAATCGATATCCTTGTTTAAATAGCCACGTGATCCTGAATTATCTGATGACACAGATAAATGAAATATTAATATTAAAACCTACCTCTTCTGGTTAACCTGTTAAAAGTAGAAACAGCGCCACGAACCGGTGGAGTTCTGGAACTGCAATGAAAACCTGCAACAACGTGATGGAAAAGCAGAGGAAAAAAAAATATCTTACTACTTTCCTTAGGAAAAACGACTATTTTGGAAGGAAATAAACAGTTTTTCCTGCAATGTTAATGTTATAGTATATTTTTATCCGTATTCTTTAATTAGAACAAACTAATTGTAATTATGTTATATCCTTACGCAAGAATTTCAGTCTCATAGAATTATATGAACTGTTAAGAATTACATTTGAATGTGAATATTTCTTTCCCCGAAGACTACACGTAAAGTTGTATTAAATTGTCGAAATATGAGTAAACACAGGTTTTTGCGCAGTGTAAAGTTTGATGTCTTCTTTGGTAGTTAAATATATCAATATGACGCTTTAAGCTAATTGATTAAAGTTTGAAGGTGTGAAAATTACTTATCGTTGAAGGGACCAAACATAACTTTATAGAACTATTATATGTAGGTACACTGGTTTTATTTTATTACTCAGCTAAATTGGAAAACATTGAAAAGTGTAACTTCATAAATCCTGAATGTAAACTTGATGATTTTTTTACTGAACAGATCCAGGCCCTTGGAGTAAAGACAGGTTAAAAACAAAAACATTTGCACGAGAGACCTTTGTCACAAGTCCCAAATAATACAAATTATTAAAATCAATCCAATAAACTAATATAAAAGTGACATTATGACAAAAATGAAGGCGGTGCTGGAGTTCATCTATATGAAGGAAATGTTCATTTGTCCCTGAAACAACAAAGAGCCACTAATGAACGCAGACCTGCAAAGTGTAAACAATCTATCAGAGGAAATGAGGAAAAAAAAACATTCTGCGGTAGTGAAAGGGGGCAACCACAGCCTCATTTCAATCTCCAATCTTTACAAAAAGACAAACTGTCTCCAAAGGACAGCTATTCCACTGTAATTGGTGTACACTGTCTTCAAAAGCTGAGGTGAGACGTACAATGCTTTGCCTGTGAAAGGAAACTCCAAAGCACATTAAAAGTGAATTACTTCTTGTGTAAAGTGCGTTCGGGGTCATTCTGGTCACGACGCGCGCACCTCTCCAAAAGCGCACACGTCTCCAAAGGCGCACTCTATACTTTTTAAAAGCCAGTCACATTGTTGAGAGGTTTCACAAGAGGTGTACATATGGCATCCGGGTTGCAATTAAATGTTTTTAAGATGTTTTTCCTTTCTTGAAGAAGTTTCCTTTTTCTTTTTTTTTCCCTCCCAGCAGCTCTTTGGCAGAAAGAACAGGAGGAGGGGGGGCACATTGAATGGCTTCGCTGCTAGTTTGGGATGACAACAATCTGGTCAGCGAGTTGTTGGACTTTGATTGTCCCCTTCAAAACGTCCTTCAAACAAAAAGCTGAAGACGAAAATAAAGCCCCACCTGGTACCTCTGTTTGCTAAAATAATAATAAATAGATTTCGTTTAATAAATAAGCAAAAGAGACTGTAAAGTGAAGTAGTAGAGGAAGTATTAATCAGGAGCATCGGGCAGGTATCACCTGCTCCAGAGCTTGCTCAGTTTATTGTTAAATATTGTTAAATCACTTTTCGTACCAAGTCTGCTCCGATATCTGCTATTTCCACAGCAACTGGGCGCTTATGTTTGCCTATACTTTGCATAACAAGCAGGACACTACAGCCCACTGATAAAAATCAAGGAGAGAGACTGACTTCAATCCCACACCTGTCCACGGTATCCCACTATGGATTTGGCATCAATGATTATTTGTAAAGTGGTAATATTTAGTTTACTTTAGACTTTTCGTGCCTTTTATAACAGCAAGGCACCATCTCCTATCTCACTGGTGTATTTGTCCAGTTTATTGAAAGCATATGGTTATCAGATTGTTCCCAAAACACATATTTAGACAGAAAGTTAAGGAGAGCTTTTTGTGATCCTTTGTTGGCGATAGTAAATCATGTTCGGGCTCTGCCACGCGCCCCCACGCCTCCTCTCCTGCGTCTGCACTCCATTCATCCACTTTACTCACCTCTAACGCCCTAAATATTAAAGTTTTCGTATAAAAATGCAATGCGCCCCGGAGTTGTGGTCGGTTTGGATGTGTTTTTGGACATGTCATAGCGCACACACATAGGGTCACATTACACGACATATTGAGGTTTTATTGTTATGACACACAACAGGACCCTTTGTGCCATCAGGCCACACAACAGGTTTGACCCTCTCAAATCCTCTTTGTTGGGTGGCCCCATGCGTAATTGTCTTTGTCCAACAGCCGGAGCTTTGCGCGTTAACGCATTAACAAATGACTACAGACATAAACTGCATGTGGCATTACAATTAAACTTTCATCCACCTACTGTAGGTGAAGTTTTCTGAGGTAATAAAGACCTGATTTATCTTCTGAAATACCTCTTGGAATCATTCAAAGCAACAAAAAAACAACTTAAAACAATTTGTTTTTGCGAGTAGCAGCTCATCATATGCGCACCACAGAAAATACGCAACTGAAGTTTCAACATTAATTAGCAATTTAGATCAGATTAATTACATGTCCGTGGCGTTTCTCCAAAGTATTCATTGTTATGTGAAGTTAAAGTTGGATTTAGAACCGTGACCACCACGTTGCCTGCAGAACTTGTGCCAATACGTGGAGTGCGTAAAACTTGGCATTTCACGTTCCCAAACGGATACAGAGATGGGAATGTATGGAAAAGCAAAGTCACAGGAGAAACAGAGAAACGTTTATGTCTGAATACTTGTTTTATTTAATTCTATGAGATTTGGCTCATCTATTTTTTATTAAATTTTTTTGCAACCTTGAGAAATAAACATTATGGAAAATGTTTTCATCAAACACCAAACGAGTTGACCTTTAAACTCTTATTTTGAAGTCAGGGTAGAAAACTTTCCTGGAAACTTTAATTTACAGGTAAAAACTTTCTCAGTTCGTTCCTTCGGACTGTTTTTGTACTCCAATTGTTTTTTGTTTTTTTTTTTTAATCTACATTACTACACTTTGTCTCTTGTTATAATATTGTTTTTTTTAATCTTTTATGTTACTTTTTTCCTTTAAAACTCTGCAACCAAAGTTTGGAAAATTGCAATACATACCATTTTTGTTCCTTACATGCTTATTGTATTTGGTTTTGATAAATAATTTAACATCAAAAACTACCTGTTATTTAGTGTATGTGATAACCAGCAAACAGTAAAGCTGCACTTTTACGGTTTGTACTTGGATCAGTCCGGATTCTTTAATAAAATCTGATCTAAAACGTGTTTTTTATTTTATACAGATGACATCTTCTGCACATCACGGCTCCTATTAGTTTTTTACCCTAACTGGTGCAGGATTGGCGTTTTATCCATAATTGGCAGGATGTTATTTACGCAAAGAAATCTCCATGATAATGTCTCATTCTCACAGTTTGTTCTTTCCATAGATGCAGCTCTTTATCCTGAAAGTGTCCTGATACAGGGTGAATAACATGAATAAACTAATGTTCATTGACAGAGGATGGTCCATGCCGCAGTTTGATCTCCAATATTGCCATCCATCACCTGCCAAAGCAGACATTACATCCCCGACACTCTAACCCGCATTGTTTTTGGCTGATTATGACAAAGACTGCACAAAGAAATGCAGAGCTGCGAAGAATGAGAGACGGAGAGTAAGAACGTGGAGGACGCGCTGTCTGGAAGCTGATTGGCTACTTGACAGGCGCTGTTGATTCAAGCGCAAAAAGATAAGATAAAGGGCATATAAAATGACAGGGATGCGCATCCATCCCTCACTGTCAGCTGCACGGATGAAGAGTCTGCTGCCTGGAGCCGCACGAGACGACGAGACTTCCCTTATCCAAGTGTCACCTGGCACAAGTAAGTGCAGAAATATCACTCTGAACTTTCCATGGGCTACTTTATAGAGGTGAAAATTATGGATCAGAATGTGAAGGATGTTAAAACTTTGGGAAAAACTGGACTGAAAGCCAAAAAATGTAAGCAAATCATCAGTATTTTTTTTTCAGTGCAGGACCCCCATTGACTTACACTGAAACCTCACATAAAAACTAATGCAATGAAATCAGTGTTATTGCTCACCTCTGACATCTCCAGGACTCCGATATAAAACAATGCCACATCCCTCCACTATGAATTACATGGAAAATATCCCGTATTTCGTGTTGTTTTGTTAATGGAAAAAAGTGGCAGCACGTATTTAAACTGGCATTTAAAGTGTTAAAATCCTGGAATTGATTGAACATTTGGTAGTTTTGGGCAGAGCAAAAGTGGTTTAAGAGATTAAAGGAGAGAAAAAGCAGAAAAAATATAAAGATATACGGTGATTTTATAGCAGATAGCGCAAAAAGTGTCAAAAACAAATTTAAAAAGATGGTTCACTTACTTTTTCCAGGTGTACTGTAGTGTTTACGTGTTTACTAAATACATTAAATATCATAATTGTTAGATTGTGTTTGTATTTATGACTTAGATGCAAATCAGATCACATTTCATTACCAATTCATGCAGAAAAGTAGAACATTTCGAAGGGTTCAGATTTCTTTCCATAAGCTGTAACACAGACATAATGATCAACAAATCAAAAAATAAACTAAATAAACTAAACGACTAAAATGTACAAAAATGGCCTAAAAGGGACTGGGTTTGGATGAACTGTGTTATTCCTCTGCGCAGGATGTCTCCCACAGTGCAGTGCGTCGACATGCGCACATCCCCGCCCGCAGTGACGTTCAGCAGGTTTTATCCAAACCTGACCCTGAAGAAGAGGAGGCCCGGAGCGGACGCGTCCCCGGTGCGCACCCCGCCGTACAGACCCGGGTTGGACCGGAGCGCGCAGCGAGGCCGGCGCAGGATGAAGGCGAACGACCGGGAGCGGCACCGGATGCACAACCTGAACTCGGCCCTGGACGCGCTGAGGAGCATCCTGCCCGCGTTACCGGAGGACGCCAAGATGACCAAGATAGAAACCCTGCGCTTCGCCCACAACTACATCTGGGCGCTGACGGAGACTCTGCGCATGGCGGACCAGCACGGACGCACCGACGAGTACGGGCCGGGACCGGGACTGGGGCTCTGCGGCCCGGGGTGGGACCTGGGCTCACCGGGACACCCCACCGGTCACATGAACTACACCATCATCACCGGAAACCAGTGCACGGTCCCGGTTACGATTTACTTTAAACCAATACATGAGGAAAATGAACTCAGGGATGCGTTTGAGTGTTGATCCAAGGGTATTAGGGTGAATTCAGGACAAAGAGGCGAAAAGATGTGAAGAAACAACTGTAACAATGAGCCATTTTCATTGAGATTTCTCTGCGTAAAAACAAACTGCCTCTAATGGGTTAAAAGCCAATTTAGGATAAAAAAAAATACTAATAGGAGCTGGAAATAGTGTCTGTATAAAACAATTATGTTTTAGATCAGATTTTAGTACCAAAAGTACAAATGCAGGTATAGTATTTGCTGGTTATCAGATAACAGTAAAGAACAATCGTTTTGTACTGAAATTATTTAACAAAACCCAAATACTATGAGTTGGTAAGGAACAAACACTGTCCCGGTTACTATTTACTTTAAATCAGTACATGAGGAAAATTAACTCAGATTTGTTTCAATGTCAACTCCATCTAACCTCAATTCCAGTGAAGATGGGACAAAACGTAAATTAAAAACAGAATACAATTATTTTCAATGACTTGTTTGGTTTTTGCAAATACTCTCACATTCTGAATGTAGAAGAGTCCAAAAGAGCTGGAGACAACAGCAACAAAACACTGGGAAAGTTGAGGAATACTAAAAAAAAACACCTGTTTGAAACATTCTACAGGTGAACAGGTTAATTGGGAACAGGTGAGGGTCATGTTTGGGAATAAAAGGAGCATCAACCAAAGGCATTGAACTCAAAATGAAGAAATAGTTGAAGTTTTTCAGTTTAAACATTAAATATCTTGTCATTGTAGTGTACTTAACTGAATCTAGTTGTTTTTTTTGTTTATTGTTAACAAGAAAAAATAATCAAACTAAGTTGTCTCAGCTTCAACGTGTCATATCCTGGATGTGTTTATTTTACTGAAACATCCAGTTTTGACCTTGATGGAACTGAGCATGTGCAGAAGGAGCATGTGTATGAGCTCCATGCAAAACGGATGATTCTGTTTGAAAAAAGTGGGAAGTGGTTAAAAAAAGACATGAAATTATACTTTAAAAAAATGCTTTGAAATAGTAAACACTGAATTTGACACCATAGATGATAAAACACTTCTCTAACTCTATTATCACATGCATCAGCTCCATATATATAAAAGGTTTAGATGATCTAAAGCAGGGGGGTCAGACTCATTTAAGTTCAGGGGCCACATTTGATCTGAAGTGGGCCGGTCCAGTGAAATAATAACATAATATATAAATAATGTCAATTCCAAGCATTTCTCTATGTTTTAGAGTGAACAAAGTAAAATTATGAAAATGTTTACATCTACAAACTATGCTTTAAAACAATGTGAATAACATAAACAAACTGAATAAGTGTAATTTCAACATTATTCTCCCACAGTTTATCATTTACACAGGTACATTATAACTTACAGATCACCGTGGATCTACAAATACACAAAACATTTAGTAACAGACAGAATACTGGTAAATTGCACTTACTTCTCACACTTCAGGTTGTTCATATTTGTTCAGGTTATTCACATTTTTTGCAAAATTACACTATGTTTTGGTGTTGGAGTTGTGAGTATTAATTGGATATTATGGTAGTATTTTACAGATTTGTCCCACGTGAAATTGAATCGGTCTGTATTTGGCCCCTGAACTAAAATGATTGTTAATATCTTAGTGTAATTTTAGCATTTCACAAATTCAACCCAAGGGCCAGACTGGACCATTTGGAGGGCTGGCTTTGGCCCCCTGGCCGCGTGTTTGACACCCCTGATCTAAAGTGAGTTCTCAATCTATCAAGAGGAAACAATTGGGTGAATGTTTCCTCATGGGGTCACTGCAGAGACTTGAAATCAGCAAAACACTATGATACACAAATGAAAATACATTTCAACACTCGTCTAGTAACTGTTTCCAAACCCGTCTTAGTAAAATAATTTATAAACCTGCTGTTGGTCTGCTCTGAGGGTTGATTTTAGTGTTTTAACTGAGATCCTCATCAATGCTCCAGAGTTCAGACCTAAAAGATGAGAACAGTAGCATCGTAACCCTTTAAAACCATTTGCATCATATGCGCTATGACATGTTCTGGGACCTTCATCTTATCAACAAGATCAATACTTTTCTGAAGAACCTGTTCTATGTGAGCTGATACGTGTTTTCTGCCCCCTGGTGGATAATCGTTGCACTACAGCCACTGGAAAGACTTGGTTTTTTTTTGCCCTTTTCAATAAGGCTGCTAACACCAACTCATCAGACACACATTTTGTTGGAAAGTCTTTGGTAATTTTCAAAAAGTTGCATTAAGACGAACATTTATATTGCTATTTGGTTGAAAATTTAAAAATATTGAAATTATGGTGCCATTCAATGGAAATAAAAAGGCTGTAAAAGTTTTATGTAAAAAAAAAACCAAAAAAAAAACCTGAAATGTTCTGGATTTCCAAAATGTTACTGGTAAAATTTGTTTTTGTATCTAAAGTTAATTTTGTTGTGAGCAAAAAGTTGCCAAAAATGCCCAATGTATCAAAAGTGATACAAAAAAAAATTCTATGAAACAAAATGACAAACAAAACAAAATCTTTTGTTTGGATTATGTTAAAAGGCGAATACACACTACACTTCCAAAAAATGTGACTTTTGTGTCTAGTTGTTAATGGGTCTGGTTTTACAGGGGTAAAGCACTTAGATCTTAAATAAGTTATGATTCTGAATCTGTTAGTTGGTTAAAACCAGGACATTTCCAGATCAGCTCATATTTAAGCCTGTTTCTGTTGGAAAATAATTTAATGTTGCAATACAATCTGTCGAAGACAACTGGACATTTTCAGAGCAGACTTGGCTTGGGTCAAAGGTCAAAATGTCTGCTATGAAAACACTAAATAGGTTTATTTCACAAAGCACAATCGACAATCTGAAGACACAAAATGAAGGGTATAAGCTAAAATATTTATTTGGCATTGCTGTTGTTTTAAATGTGTCTTTGTGAAATGTACAGGTTTAATAAACTGTAGAAAACATTTGAGTGTGGGTTTCTGTTTTTCCATTATTCAGAAACACAAAGAACAAAAAAAAAAAATCATACAAAATAGGGTCTTCAAACCCAGTGGTGTTTAGTTGTGCATTTCGCATTCACACAGTGAGAAAAGAACGAATGAATGTGAACAATGACTGTTTTCTCTATTTATGTTAGTTTTATGTAGAAAATGCTTGAAGTTTGAGGAAAACGACAACCAAGATGGAAGTAAATGTCAAAAACATGTACAATTACTGACAAAAAGGAGGAACGAAACCTCTAAGTGTCCACATTTACAAAGAAAAATGAAATCCATCAGAACAAGTGCATTTTGTCTCCTCAGATCTACTTTACAATACCTGGCATTTCCTCTAAGAAAGTCAGAAAAGTACTGGAATTATACGTATTTTGTCCATTTTGTTTGAATGTTGTGGAAGTCAGTGTACGCCATATTAAATCAATATGAACAAAATAAGCACCGCATTAAAAAGACCAGAAAAAAACAAAATACAAGAGAAAAAACAAAATGAGCAAAAAACAGGAAAATGAACAAAACCAAAAAAATGAAAAGAAAAAAGGAGGAAAAATTAACAAAACAAGTGGAAAAGGATGAAAAGAATGAACAAAATAAGCCTAAAGAAGGAAAATTAAGAAAATGAGCCAAAAAATATGGGAAAAAAAAGTCAAAAGATTAACAAAAATGAACAAAATGAGCTGAAAAATGAACAAAATGAGCAAAAAAAGATAAAAAACTTAACAAAATAGTCAAAAGAAGATGGGAAAATAAATAAAATGAGCCAAAAAAGAGGAAAAATTAATAAAATAATCAGCGGATGTGAGCCTTTTGGTCAAACTGTATGAAGTGACCTGTAATTGGTTTTGTTATGGTGTGAATCTTGTGATGTTTTCGATCCTAACAACACCTCTGAGCTGAAGTCGTAACATTTCCCTTGTCAATTATCATCACTGTAGGCGTTTAACAGCTAATGGATGAATCCGATCATCGTGGTTTTAATAAAGGTCAGAGTTGATGTGCAGATGCTGGTGTTTCCTGTGGTTTCTACAGTAAACTGAGTCAAGAGGCCTTTTCATAGTCTCAGGATCATAAACTAAGTGTTGGAGACGCCTCAGTCACGTGTCGATCAGTCCGACGCCGCACTCCATCGTCTACTTGGGGAAAACTGTGACCACGTCGTAGCCTTCGGGCGGGGTCGCTCGCTCCCGGGCGTGTGTCTCGCAGTAAATCTGATCGTCCACAAAGAAATGTCCCTTCTGTTTTAGGTTGACGTCGCAGTCTGAGCAGGTGTAGCACTCGGCGTGGCGGAACTTATCACGCACCTTCACCATCATCCCCCTGAAGAACAAACAGGAAGAACACAATCAGCCCAGTCAATCTGTCATGGAACTGTTTAACCCATGTTAGTTCAGCTCCACATCCAGACCAATATGATCTGAACCGGACCAGACCAGGAAAATAACAACACTGGAAAAAGTACAATTACATTATGAAAATGTTTACCTCTACAAAGTTTTCTTAAAAATGTGAATAACATGAACAACCTGGAATGTCTTAAGACAAAACAATACTCTGCCTCAGTTTATCATTTAAACATGTACATAACATGGTAACTACAGAGCCACTGAACGTCCAAATGGGTCATATCTGATGACCATGAAAAGATGAATAACTGTATTTTACAC
>JAPQRQ010000008.1:4733923-4750731 GCA_037367365.1 Apogon talboti
GATAGATAGATAGATAGATAGATAGATAGATAGATAGATAGATAGATAGATAGATAGATAGATAGATCGATCGATAGATAGATACATAGATAGATGTGCTGTCCATATTAATGCAGATATTTTGAAAAACAGATATTTTTCTCTCTGTTCTTTTTGATCATTACATCTGGTCAAAGGTGATACAGATGTATAGAAATAGTATTAAAAGTATAAAAGTGAACTGAAAACGACATTACTCCAAATTTCATGGTTAAAAATGTATTTATTATGGAACATTGACCAGTCGATAAGTTATAAAACATGTGTATCAGGTGTAATAAATAAAAGTGCATCTGTACAACAGACAGAGTGGTGCCTCTGCCTCTGGGCTGATCTCAGACCAGCTCCTGTGTTTGTTTTAGGGATGCGGGCCGGCCGGTACGTCACCGTATTATATGCAAGCTTACCATTTATGGTAGAGCTAAATCCCAGGATGTGGAATGTGCCTCTCCCAAAACCTGAATTCCTGCCAGCTGTTGAAAAGTAGAGAGAGAGAAAACTGTGGGCAGACGGCATGAATGAAACACGTCCCTTCTTGTGGGGTTTAAAGGTATCTGAACCAGGCCTCAGGCCCTGCAGTCAGGAGGCCCTGACAAAGCACCAGAGCAGATAAAACACTTCAGCTACCAGCAGAACTCTGTCTAATGTTCTACTGAGGGTTAAAGCTGCAGACACACATCTGTCAGCATCTGTACGTGTGCTACCGAAGCCCAGAGCAGACAAAACAACCACAGCGTTAGATCACACATCATCTCACAGACACATATTGGACATTTTTGACTCATCTGTTTGACAGCTGGAGTTTCATTTAATCTCCTTCCTCTCGTCCTTCCTGAGAAAAACCACGTATCTCTAAATGTTTGTGTCAAATTGAGGAGTGACGTGTTTCCTTCATGGTTTGAGGTTGAAACTTTCCTTTTTAAGCAAAATACACGAGGAGCAGAACATGGAAGATAAGACAGCTCAACTGAAAGTGGAATCAAACAACTATGAATATGTGTGAACTTACATGATGTCATACCTATAATAAACTCAGTATTGACTCAAGTATTGTATTGTATTTTTTACTCAGCTTTAGTTCTTTTTTACATCAGACAGGTGGGGGCCGACCCAGAACCTGTTCTATTCTGAGGTTTTTCCTTCCCCATGTCATCTGTCAGAGGAAATGTTTGGTTTCCCCTCTGTATACTCATTTAAGGCCTTGTTCTGAATTTGTGAAGCACCTAGAGATAATCATGTTTGAGGTTGGAGCCGTAGAAATAAAAATAAAGTGAATTTTCCATCCCCCTTCCTGTCTGAGAAAACCATGAATCTTCAACAGTGTTTGTGATAAACGGAAATATCAGTTACTCCTTTATGGGTTGAGTTAAAAGTTATATTATACTATTTTGTATTGTATTATGCAGTGTTTTAGCTCAAAGTTAATCTCATTCTCTCATAAATTTATAGAAATTCACATTTTGACCAGATACTGCTCTAGTACTTAGATTTCATGTTTCTTTGTTTTTTTTCAACAGTGACACAAATTTGGTGTGGTTTCACTACTTTATTCCTTTGCTTTTTTAAAATTTATTTACCTAGGATCCTTGATAGTTTTTACCTCTTAACTACTATTACAGAGGTAAAATCTAATTCAATAATGCAAGCAGCAATCAATGTAAAACAGAAGCGCACTATTTAGTTCATACACATATTAAGATGTCTAAAACAACCTCAGTGAAAAGTAATGTACAGACAGAACACCTGAGTCAACATAACATCAACATTTAGTGTAAAATGAAGCTTTTTTTTATATAAATTTGACTATTAATGTACAAAACCAGCTATTTTAGATGCTGTGTTGCTGCTGCTCATCAAGAGACCGGTCTGACTCCCTCTTCATAAGATGCCGTTGCTATGGTAACGCCATGAAGGGCATATTTCCTGTCTCTCCTTTCATTTAAGGGTCGACCCTTTGAAAACACATGCAAAGTTAACAGGATTACCAGCTCATAAAACATTATATCGCTGCAAAACTTAATAACGTTCACTGCACAAATGAAAACATCCGATCCACCAGTGGTTTAAATGGTTTATTAAATATTGCATAATACCGAAGTCACAGCAGTGTATAGTATCTTTATTTTAATATTGTCAATGTAACAGCACTGCAAATTGAAGCAAACAAACCAAACCTGTTGCAGGTTGTGCGTGTCATCAAACTCGTCCATTCGTATGATTATTAATCATTTAAGTTGAAGCGTCGTGTCACACTTTAGGTATTTGCACAGTAACCGACAAGTTCTTAGTAAATGTTCTCCCATCACAGACAAGGATTATGGGAAAACCGTGGTTACATGTCATGGATACAATTAAGTGATATTAAAAAAAAAAAAAAAAAAAGAATGAAAATGAGGCACAATTTTGCGTCTAACATAAGGCATGATCTTCATAAATGGCAGCGTAATGTTCATAATGTGTCAAACTTCCTGTGCTCAGAAACGCTCCACTCTGTGCTTTGCCAAAAATCCTTCAGGTACATAAACCGCTGCCAGAGACGGAGCTCAGCATGACGCTCCCTTCACCTGCAGCTTATTTTTATTATTTTACATATTTACATATCCTTCTTGTGCCACGCTGCTCGATAGTCATTCAAGGTCAGAGTTCAAACATTTTGTACAAACAGTCTAAGGTTTACACACTGCGCCACATTCATATATTCATACATTCATACATCCAGAGTTCACAATGAGTGGGGACTGAACATGGGATTGTTTATGTGCTGCGTTCGACATGAAGCACACCCTTAAATGAATAAATTCCTGTCACAAGCATTAAAGCTCAACAGACTCCACACTGATCGGCACATTCGAGAGGAGCTGAAGAGACACAGGAACAGAAATGTTTGATCAGCAGTGACGGAAAAGAACAAAAAAAAAAAAAAGACATGCTTCTGTGATTCAACAAAATACCTGAATGTCAGTCATATCAGTGCGATACAGGCCAACCTTTAATGCAGCGTGTTGTGTTTTATCTGACTGAGCAAACATCGCTCTGCTAATGTTGGCAAAACTGTCACCGGTGATCTGCACAGGAAGTTAAAAAAAACAAACAAAAGAGACGATGAGACGCTGATTGCTACTGGATTTTGTCGAGTTAACCCATAAAGACCCAGGGCTACTTTTTCTCTCTATTTAACATTTCTTAAGTGATTTATCACCATTTATCATAATATTATCCTCTCCATTTTGCATTTTTTTCCAGTGAAAATCAGGTATTTTCTATATTTATTTTACTGATCATGTACTTTAATCATCATGCTGAGATTACATTTGAGGCTTATCATACCAAAAACAGAGAAAACTTGAGAAAAAAAGACTTTTTCAGTAAAATCTATCATTAACTGAACATAAACCAAGTATGTCCATCCACTGTCATTTATCAAACTCCATGGGTTTTACTGGTGAATCAATGTTGAACAAACTTTTGCGGCAATTTCCAAATTAAGTTTACTTCATTGATTTACCACCATTTATCTTAATATAATCTACTGAATTTAGCATTTTGTTTTTTTCCTGTGAATCATGTATTTTCCTATATTTAATTCACAGACCATGTAGATGTTCATATAAAGTCAGTAAATTCAAAGGTTATTATATCAAAATAGAGAAAACTGAGGAAAAAGTGACTTTTTTTGCAAAATATATCATTAGCTGAACATAAAAACAAGCATCTACAACCTTGTTTTGTTTGTGGCAGTTACTTTTTGTTAATTTTATTCATTTTTGTTCATTTTATTGATAACTTTGGCTGTTTTTTATTCATTTTGTTGCTTATTTTATTATTTTTTTTACTTAATTTTAATGACTTCCTATTTTTCATATTTGTTCATCAAAGGGACTTTTTCAGTAAAATCTCTCATTAACTGAACATAAACCCAGTGTGTCCATCCACTGTCATTGATCCAACTCCATGGGTTTTACTGCTGAATCAATGTTGTAGAAGATGACGGTGTTTCCATGCTAACTACGGAGCCTCTGAACGTCCAAATGGGTCATATCTGATGACCATGAAAAAAATGAATAACTATATTTTACACCTATTATTTACATGTAATGATAGGATTAGTGGCTCTAGCGTTATTGAACATCTTAGATCAGTAGATGCTTTTGGTCACTGGTGGATGTTTGGGTCTTCATGGGTTAAAATACTGCACTTCATCGATTCCTTCATTAATCACTTAGTCGGCAGCCACATACAGCCTCATATCATGTTTATCATCACTGCACAACTGTAGCTAACACATTCAGATGCAAAAAAACAAAGATATAGTAAACATACACCTTTAGATCTAGTGAGTATTATTGTTTATCTGTCAATACTTCACATTATCTGTACTAAGGCAATCATGAAAATGGAAGGCCCACTGATCGTCTGGCACCATTTGATTAGAAATGTCTGCGTGGAAAAGGACCAGACCTCAGCTATTTGGAGCATCACATACTTCCCTCCTGCTAGAAACTCATTTTTAATACTTATTACGGAGTTCACCTAAAAACGGATCCCGAGCAGGTCATGACAAGCGCTAAGAATAATCTGCCAGTACTATTGGACAGATCTGAGGAATCTGATGAGAACAACAGGAAAGACGACAATAGGGCTCATCTTCCAGTGAGTTAGTGTGGGACGAGTGACAATTAAAGGAAAAACCTGAGGGGACGTTAATGATAATGTCCCCATGAACAGAGGACGGAGGTGATACGTGTCAACAAATCCTAAAAATAGGCTTTTTGAAAATATAGGAACTCACTGGTGTGAAGTGTCTGTTTACATCTTTTTAATTGTAACTATGATTATGTACAAAACCTAATAAAAATCTAAAAAATCCAGAGCTGCAACATTAAAGCAAGTTGTCAACAACTGAGTATAAAGAACTGATAATTGCTTAAATAAGAATAATTGTAAATATTCTTTAATTAGAACTGGTTAAACTTCAGTTATTCTCAAGTTTCTTTCCTGTTTTGTAACAGTTACTGAAATCTTTGTATTGAGGAATAAAATAAGACATTTGAGGACATCATCTTAGGGTTTTTAACAATTTTCTGATATTTTATAGACTAATTGCTAATTGATTAATCAATTATCTCAGAACTGTCTTTTGTATTCATCTCTGTTGGTTTATTTCATGTACAAACCTAGTATTTTGGATTGATATGAAACATATCTTCATTGTTTTTGTAATTTTGACCTTTTGTTTTGTTTACCTTTTCATTTTTACCTTTTCTTTTTCTGTTTTTCTGCAGCCAATTAGAAAAAATACTTAAACTGACATTAAAACTCATAAAAAATAGATGAAAGCTGAGCAAACCCAGGTGCAGGTTTAGTTTTTCCATTCTGTAGAAGTAGAATCAGGTCTGATTAATATCCACACTAGCACAGATATTCAACTGAACAAGACATTTCCTTCCTCCATTTTGGAAAAATACACAAATACAAAACAATAACGACTCCAAACGTGTCCAGACATCCAAACGTAGCTGTTGTCCAACCTGTGGACACCGTGGGTAATACTGGACGTATCAGACTCTATCAGACTTTAATTGTGTTTACAACTGAGCTACAGTTTTGCTAAATATCTGCATCAGTGTGGACAGGGCATGGATCTTAACAGTGACTGGTAGAGTCTGGAGAAGGAGGTTGGATTCTCGTTTCCTTTCAGAGAACTTGAATTATAACACGCTGAAAGGCAAAAAAAAAAAAAAAAGTAATGTTTGCCAAATACTGTAGCTTTGAAACTAAACTAATGTTGAAAAAAAAAGTCAGAATGAATAAAAAGGCAAAGGCACCATAAAGTTGGGATGAAAATATTAATTATAATCCATGGCCTCCACTCCACAGTCACAAGATTTTGCATCTTTGGACCATGACTTTTGGACTTGACGTTGTTTTTCCTTTAATTTGTCACTCCTCTGTTGTTCTCTGATGCTTTTGCGCTCATCCAGGACCCGACTGCTAACCCTGTCATCAGTTCTGTTGTCCTAAAGGTGCAGATACAGAGGCATGGCCTGGTAGAGTTTCATGCTCCAATTAGATTAGTCAATCCCTTATTGATTTAACAATGCATGCGTACTAGGGTGGACCTAAATACCTTAATAAGTCAGTACATATGAAAATATGTAGGCGTATTTGGAAGGCCTCTTAAAGTTTTCTGTACACATTTACATACAATCCTGTTAATAAGGGCATGGTTAAAATCTCAATATGCTCTAAAAATCAGTATAATTACGTTCTAAGACACCTCGTTGGTTTTCACTTTAAAGATTAAGTTCCTTTTCGAGTCATATCTGATTAATCTACTATTTTCTTGTAAGGTGGGATCTCCCTAAATGACCAAACAGGAAGTTAAGTGCTACCACGCCTGTCCTGTGGTTACGCTGGAGCCAAGTTTCAACCACCGGCTACCTAACAGGCATAAGTCACCAGCAAACACATTTTCTACTCTGTGAAAAGACGTATAAAAAAGGCAAATAAATAGTTCTTTCTTTTGAAAATATAATGTGCTTATACACAGTTTCTCTTTGCTTTTATCAGACATGCATTACAGCCCGCGTGTCCCATTTGTGTTTGTTAAATAAGACAAAGAAAAACCAACAACACAGAAACAATTCACTGTTTCTAGTCAGGATGTGGCAATATTAATATTTATCTGAATCTGTCGGGTTATACTGGGTTGTAATACTTAAATGAAATGCTAAAAAATAAAATCAGGCAGGTCCAAAGAGACGTCATATATAAGGCTTAAAGTAGTAAAACCATGAAGGGTGCTGAAGTTGCTCCAAATGAAGGGAATTACCAAAGAAAGATCATTTTTACAGCCTCCATCCAGTGAAACCCTCCAGTTCACACTGATTTCCATTTGACCGACATCTATCTGATGTGGTTTTCAATTGGCTCTGCTGATGTGCAACAGTCGTTAGAATCCACCTCTGCAGTAGCTGTTGATGAGAACATAAGTGTTTTGCATTGTGTTTCTTTAGGGTTTAGGATTCTGTTTTCCATGTTCTCAGGTCTTTAATTCTCCTAGAAGTCCAAAGTGAACTGATGGGTTCAATGGCAGGCTACATTCTTGTTAGTTTTATCCATCGGTAGGATACTGAGAAGCTACCGTATAGATGGGTGGAAGAAGATGACCGCAGAGATCCTGTAAAATTGCTGGATCCTGAAATTTCCTTCACTTTTTATTTGACATGAGACTGAATTATGGTGGTTTTCCACTGCTTGGTACTGGCATGACTCAACTTGACTTTACCCACTTTTAGTACCAAATACTGCACTTTGCATTGAAGATATAGTGCCCCATCAATGTTGCTGGTTGCCATAGCAACCCTGCATCATGCTGCCACACAAACAGGAACAATGGAGGACATGGAAGGGATGAGGCTCCTGATTCTTGGCTGTTTGTGAGTGAGAACAGCAGCTAAATACACTCTACGAGTATAACAGAACAAGTCTGGGACACAAATAGCGCAGTTTTAATGATAATCCTCCTTAATCAGTCACTAATCTGCAGCGTTTTCATCTTAAAGTGCCGTCTCAGCTCAGTTGGAAGTGATAACAAGAAAACATTTCAACTACAGCAACAATTTCTTCCCCAAATGTCAGACAAGTTGATGTAAGCTGGTACCACGCAGAGGAAAAGCATCATTCATCCAGTCTAAATGTACTGGGAAACCAGTGTTTAAGGGCTAAAAACCAATAGATGAAAGGATGGTTTGCATCACACTTAATAATAATAATAATAATAATAATAATAAGCACCCCCGGTCCTTATGTCAGTCAGCTCCAACCACCTCCTGTAAAAATACACTCTGACTTTTGACCTTTCATTATCCAGTTCAGGTAAAAAGACCCACTCTTTGATCCATACACTGCTCTGCTGTTGGCCTCCGGGCTGAGGTGCTACGTAAACACTTGTTCTGTGAATTACATGGACGACACGGACGCTATTATCTGTACATGAAAAGCTAGTTTGTGGTTTTAGGTTTTTCACAGACAAATTCCACATCTGGAGGCAGACAAATTCTGGACACAAGTGTGTAAAATGTGGTCAAGGTTTACACCGTACTGAGGTTTTGGGCAGTGAGTCAACAGCGCTCTCCTCCTCCTCCTCCTGCAGTTTGACATACCTCGGACCGAACCGATCACTTTCCCAGACAAATGGTTTCTCCGGGCTAAAGGACTATTCTAACCAACAGCCATGCGCGATAGTAATGACTTCCCAAGCTCGACAGGCAACCGTGTGTTACAGCCAGATTAGTTTTCTTTACAGTTTCACCTCCTTCACGTAATTCCCAGGGAAAGTCCCAAACTGTTTCGTCCTCCTCGAGGTACCTGCGACGAAAAACAAGGAGAAACATGCATCAGACAACGCTTCCCATTTTTATCCCATTACAACTGAATTTTTCATCTGTTTTCTTTTATTGCTTTGTCACTTCTTCTTTTATTTTGTGACGTGATGTTGTGTTTTTATTACTTTTACCATCCCTGTCCTGTTTTTACATTTATTGATCTGTTATATTGACTTTTATCACATCTTAATCTTATTTTTATACATTATCTGCCTTACATTTGGTATTTTTTCAACCTGTTTTTAACTTTATTTCTGTCATGCATTTGTTCGGATTGTTACGGTTTTACACTGTATCATTTACAGTTCTGTATGAAATCTAGTCCAACGTTATATTTGTTGGTTTAGTTCTAATGTCTACACATACGCATTTGTCTCTGTATTTAGATCCAATCTGATATATGTGACGTATGTACAACTGTAAAAACTAAAGTTTCAGGGTAAAAACAACTTCTATAAACCAAACTGGTTGATTTAGTGTGACCTCCCTTTGACCTTAACATGTCTTTAACCCTTTTGTTGAGACAATATGAGATTTATGGCGTTCATTTTCTGATGTTTTATACCAGGTTTCATTCAACACATGTCAGATATTTCTAATTGTTAGTGCTATTTCCTGTCGTTGGGTCAGAGGTCACACTAAATAGTGACTTTAACCTTTACAACCCATTTAGTTCAGTTTTTTGTGTCTCTTTTAGGGCTGTGCACATATTTCCTGTATTTCCTTGTTGTATCTGAAGAAAAAAGAAGGAGAAATAAATGTGTATGATCATTTAAACCCTGAAAAAACAACAGAGATAAAGGTGGACTAAGACTTTTCACGCTACTGTATATTACTCCCACAATTTCCTATTTTTGCTTTGTATGTCAATGTAATAAAAATCTAATTATTCTAATTTTCATTGTTATTATTACTACATAAAAAAGAATATCCCATAAGATGCCATAACTTGGGTCATTTTGCTTACGCTGTTTCATCAAAATCTAAAGAAACTCCTTTAAAAATTACACTAAAACATCTGCATTTTTTGTGATTTATAAGAACCTTCAGTCCCTGTTATTAGAATTTAATTATATTAAATTTGGAGTTTTCTAAAGATAGAAATGTGTAATTGATATAGTAGTATTGTAGTAGTAGCAGTATATAGTACATATAGTAGCTTGATTATTCAGGTTAAATAAGTTATTCACAAATGTAAAGACTTATGAATGCCAGGGCACTGTTTTTAATCCTCATGAGTAAGTCCAATAATTTAAAAAAACACAGAAACACATGTGATTTGACTTCTGTCTTAATATTTCTTCTTCTCGTTTCTTTATTTTTAATACTCTCTGCTCAGTTATGGCCTTGACGTTGCCTGATTTGGGCTGTAAATAAAAATACATAATAATTTATTCTTTCTCGGGTACAAACGGAATGTATTTGAGCTATATTTAAAGTTCCGCGAAGCCTAAGCAAGTATTGCACTCAATCTTCTGCTGTCATGTTTTAGAAACTCAATATAGAAGGATGTGACACATTGAAGATGACTCTACTTCTGAAGGCCTGAGCATGCACATTTCACACGTGCAGGCCTTCGCTGTCATCCTACAGAAACACTATATGGATGAATGTGACACAGTGCGTGTGACTGCGTCTCTGAGGAATGTATGAAGAGGCCCATGGCACATACCAACAAACCAGCCGTCATCACACTTCTCCATGACGCTGACAAGATCTCCTTCCTGCAGTTCCAGCTCATCGTCGTTTTGCGGCACGTAACTGTACAAAGCCTGGAAACTGGAGAGAGATACGCAGATGTTAAACAGGAAGAGCTGAGAGGACACAGAATGTCAAATCAACAAGAACTGACCCTTTGCTGAGTCTCTGCTTAGTCTCTGCCTGTTAAACATTTGACCTGTGTCTTTGTGGGAGATATTCTAAAGGAAATATGCACTGGTATTTAGGCTCCTGCAGGAGTGCTACTACATAGTATCATCAATAAATGTACTTTATTAAAGACTGTTCATCATTGTTTAATCAAATATGTGATGGACTTTTTACCTACTTACTGACTGTTCCTGTTTCCCTGGCACAAAGGGGAATATTTAATTTACCCCTAGCATCTGCATGATTAACTAACTAACTAACTAAATAAATAAAAAACAAAAAACAAAATTGGTATTTACATTGAGCAGCCTATTGCTTTGATAATACCAATTATAAAATATCAGAGTAAAGTACACATAAAGTATTACATCTGTATTTGAGAACTACATTCATTATATAGAGTTTAATTGATCAATAAAATGAATTTGCTTCAGTGTAAGATGCTAATTCTCATTAGCTAGCTTAGAGCACAGTTGTTAGCAAACAAAGCTAGTTGAAAATGAATAATTCAGTCTTATTTATGATTTAAGCTGGGTGGTTGTAAATGCCTTTGAGGCTGAATAAACATACATGTATATTAGTTAAAAGAAAGACTAGAAACAGTGGTTGAAGCGCAGCTTTTTCGCTATAAATAACAAGTGTGTGCTAATAAGCTAGCTAACACAAGTTAGCATTGTACATTGGAGCGAGTGGACTTTTATTGATCAAATGCTATATTATAAATATAGTTCTCATATTATAATGCTGTCCTTCTCTATGATATTTTGAAAATATTATTGAAAACATTTTCTATTATTTCCTTCAGAATATGTGATGTGATATGTGATGAATGAAACCTTGTGCTAAAACAACACACCTCATTTTCTTCAGACATAAACATTTAATCTGATCATTTCTTTCTTTCTGCATATGATTGACCCACATGGAGGCATTTACATTTCATTACAGTTTGTTATTAAGTTTAAACATAATGAAACAAACCCATAATTTAAAACATAATTTCAGTTTGTTATTAAGACATTATGTTACATTATGTTTATTAAGACATTTCCATTTCAGCATTTCAGCATTTCAGCATTTGAGTAAGCTATTCCACAGTTTATAATAATATATTTACTATATTATTCCTAACTTTAATGCTTTTTGTCTTTAGGAATATCCTATAATATTTTATATCTGGTGTTGGACAGATTACAGGTTTCATATATTCACTGTTTCAGCATTTCCACTTGTTCATCTGGCATCGAATGCTTAGCTACAGCTGCTAATGTAAGACTGGACAGTAATTGGACTCAGCAGAGGGTCATTTAAAGGGTGGATTCTACTAAATTACTAGAAAAACAAGGAATGAAACTGAAACTGTAACTCAGATCATCCAGAGCTGTGACTCACATTCCACAGCTGAGACGGCTGGGCTCCGGGCTGCTGCTGTGGGACTGGGGTTGCTGGGAAATGATGAGAGATTGTTTACTGGGGTGGGGGTGCAGTCTATGGAGAGAGTCATGAGGGTGGTGGGACAGGGTGCTGCAGTACCTCACCGAGGTCTCAGCGATATTCAAGATCTCATTACACACTGCCTCCTAGTAGTAGTAGTAGCAGAGTAGAAAAAACAGACAGCGGCCCACCGAGAGTCCCCGGAGGAGGCCGAGATGAGGAGTTAGAGAGGGAGGGAGGGGGGGCCGAGGCGAAACAGGAAGGTGGGTCCGGTAAGTAGCAAAGGCAGAAAAGGAAGTGATCCGTTAAAGGTCAGGAGAAAGCCGTGAAAAGCACAGAAGACGTTGGTGGAGCCCAGGAAGGAAGGCATGAAAAGGCAAGACATCAGAGTGAGTGCATGAACAGGAAACGTGAAATATTAGTTTACTTTTAGAGGTTGAAGTCAGAGTGAGCATGCACAAGTAAAGGGGGGATGGAAGATGGAGCATCATGAAAGAATGGGACTTTAACACAGATGAGAGCAGGGGCGTAGTCATCCTGGCTAAATGCATTGGAACTCAAAATTATACACATTTCATTTAGTTCAGTTAACCCAGCAATACATTACGTGAAATTTCAAAATAAGAGTCATTGTTTATTTCATCAAGTTTATGTACGTGTTAATATTTAGCGGTCAGCACAAATATTTATTTTTCATGTTATGATGGTCCCTAAGGTGTTGGCTTCAATGTGAACAAAACACTGAACATGCATTATTTCCTCAGATTCAGAGTCACTGACACTGTAAATTTGTTTATCTGGAGAGTCTGTTAAAACAACAAAAAACAGGAATTCATTTATGCATTTGAAATTAACTTTAATATTACATTTATGATTGGGAAAACTGATTGAGAAAATTGCCCAAAAACAGAACAGACCATATTTTTTGGGGTCTAATTGATTTACATTGTAAATTAAAAAAAACCCCAACAAAACAACAATGACAAGGATACTGGTAAAAGCTGACAAATGACTCCTAATAATGATAATTATCTAAAGATGTTGAAGTCCCAGTTTTGATTCCTACAAACTTCCAGGCTGTTTGTGGACATAGTTGACTTTGTTTATAAATAAAAACTAAAATAAGAATGACATTTTTCAAAATAAACGCCTTGTTAAGAGAAATTTCTTTAAAAAATATATTTAAATTTATATTGAGGTGAAACATTCTTTCATTGAGAAAAACTGAAGGTGACTGAAGGTGACTGAAGGTGCAAGAACCTCAGCCAATGTGGACATTATCATAAAATTACAATACTGCTGACGGCCACCAGATGCTGCTCCAAAAAGCTGTGGCTTCTACGGACTTATATTTAACTTCTCCATAAAAAGTCAATTATTCACTTTGAGGGCTCATTCTGGTCTAATTTATTTCATATTGACCCTCTAATAAGTATGAATTCTGGTCCATCTGTGCATTTTTCTTCCATTCAATTAGATCTCAGTTTGATTTCTGCTGTATTTGGCTTCTGGAGTTTCAGTTTATGTTTTAAAACACATTTTTTCCTGACACAGAGCTTGACAAACAGGACTGTAAAATGACTTTGTTACTCTGTGCTTGAAGAAGTTTACTATTTTACTAAGTCAGGTAGCTAGCATTTAGCATTAGCTCACCTCTGACCTCTTGGGCTCCCATAGTTCTGATACCTTTGTTTGTTACGGTTCCTCTATCCACTAATTCTCTACTATGGTTTGAATGCATTTAGCCAAGGTGTAACTTCTGATCTCAACTGTCTGACATGTAGGGAAAATGAAGATTTTATGATGAAAGGTAAGGAATGATGGGTTAAAAAGTTATGATGAAGGTACATTAAGCTCAGTCTAAAATACCCAGAACTACCACCTTACCGCAAATGAGTTTACGTTGTTGTTGTCCTGGATGTCGAACAGCATCACAGGGCTTCTGGAACTCCGTCCATGATGGTCAATCTCATTTTTCACAAGCTGCAAACACAGAAACGCCTCATCAGCCAACTTTGAAAACACATTTTCATATCGGTCCCGTCACGTTGTGCACTGCACCTGCTGTATACGTTATAATACTTCTGTCACTGTTCACTCATAGGTGGGAAGTTCAACCTCACAGCAGCTTTAAAAACAGAAGCCAGCACGTGAAACCTATAAATAATCACTAATAAATATGTCACTGCCAATAAATGGCCTCAAGACTTCTAGTGGCATCCAAGATATCACACCTCTGTACAAAACAACAATGACATGCAACCAAATGGTGGATTTTATGAAGTAACTCAATCTCTTAAACAACACCTCCATTTATGGTCTGAATCAGAACACTGAAATAGTGAAATATTGTATGTTAGTAGTGCACACACAGCATGCAGACCTGCGGCCTTATGCAGTGTAACCAGGTTTCACTAAAAGGAGTACTTCAGGCTGTTTAAAGTGTGTTTGTATGAGGTACTTTTAAAGAGATTTTGGTGTATATTGGATAAAAAGACAGACAGGAGCTAAGCCTTGTACTGCTGTGAATGAAAAATACATCTAATCCACCTAAAAGAACCACCTAAAATCATCAATATCACTTTATGAATAAACTACATATGCTATTATTATGTTTTTAATTCTTCAAACGCTTCAGTTCATCAGTTCAGACCAAAGATTCCCAATGAAACAAAGCTGTATATTTTATATAATGTGTGTTTTTCTCAGTATTTATAGACTGCAGCTCATAAAATGCAGCATTATTAATACCTAGAAAGGTGTATGAGCTGGTAAAATCTTGTCTTGATTGTTAGACACAGAAATTCTTTACACTCTTATTTTTTATGTTTTACTTGTTTCATCGATATCAGAAATTTGGTTGTAAAAAGTAAAACAGAGGAACGGAATCATTCATTGGTCTGAATTAGGTTTAAAGAAATGCTCTAACGCAGAAGCATTTCAGATGCATTTACTGCATATTTTCTAATTTACTTAGAGTATGTCACTAATTACTAGTTCAGATTCCCTGAGGTACACATTAGGTCTTTATTTTCAGGATTTTGCATATATATTTCTAATGTACCACAATTTTGCAATCTATTTCTTTTGTCCTATATGTTTGTTCCATGTTGTTTTTCTCATGTCCCAGTTGATATCATGTCTTTCTTCAGCTTCTGTTTTCAATTTCATCCACTTAATTACAAAGGAATGTATTTTGCCACCACTGTCATGATGGATTAATTTATTTCTTGCTGCATAGGGCTGTCAACGAACGCTCTAGATTAGATTATTTCTCTGAATTGTAAACAAAAACAGACTCATTATGGAAATTATATTTGATTGTACAGAACTGTAAGATCTCATACAGATCTGGGCAATGATTCTTTATTATAGAGTTGGTTCCTGAGCGCCTTCAGTGGCAGCTCACTGATCATAGTGTTAATGCTAATGCTAATGCTAATGCTCCCCACAGGGATCATCAGTCAGTTAACCTCTTAAAAACAGCTCTGTGCTCTTAGTCTTCGCCTGAGGAACCTTAAAGATTTGGAAATACTTTGGATGTTGTTCAGTTAAACCAGTATTTATGACTGTTGTTGTATTGATTTACTGTCTTGTGGATAAAATGTGCAAAAATAAATATTGAGGAAAGAGTAACTGTCATTTTTGGCCGGTTTGGATGGCACTATTCCTGTGACTTGTTAATATAATGTGTGGGATCTGGTGGTATTTGAAGGTAAAGTAGTGGAAATATTCTTTCTATATTCTACATTTAAATGAATAAACATTATAATGAAAAGCAAAAATAAATGTTGCTATTGCAGCCATGCAGACCAGCAAACGTCTAAACTTCTGTGATGATTAAGATTCATATAAATACCTCATACAACCACACATCAGAAAATCCAAACTAACCTTTGACCCTTTACAGCAGGGGTGTCAAACATATGGCCCATGGGCCAAAACCGGCCTGCCAAAGGGTCCAATCAAGCCCACAAAGTGAATTTGTGAAACGCTAAAAGATATTAATAATCAAGGATGTCAAAATCATTTTAGTTCAGGGGCCACAAACTGACTAATTTGATCTCAAATGGGTCAGACCAGTAAAATACTATCATAAGGACACCTTAAAATAATTGGCGTAAGTCATCATTTTCCAGTTTTTCAAAAAAAACTGAACAAAACTGAACAAAAAATGAGTACATGCTATTTTTTTGTTTTTAGAAAAACCTGAAAATTATAACTTGAACCATTATTTTTAGAAGGTGATGATAATAACCTATAAATAATGACAACTCCCATTTATCTATTTAAGTGTACAAAAAATAAAATTACATGAAAATGTTTACATTTACAAACTATCCTTTCAGAAAAAATACAAATAACTTGAACAAATATGAACAACTTTAAATGTCTTAATCATAATCATCATCATAATAATAACAACAATAATAAGTTGTACTGTACATGTGTAACTGAGAAGCTATGGCATAATATAGTTAAAATTACAGTTATTTTTCTTAAGAAATTTCAGGTTGTTCATGGTTGTTCATGTTATTCACATTTTTAAAGGATAGTTTGTAGATGTAACCATTTTCATAATGTAATTTTCCTTTTTTCCTTTTTATTTAACTGGTCTGGCCCACTTCAGATCATATTGGGCTGAATGTGGCCCCTGAACTAAAATGACTTTGACCCCCCTGTTTTTCAGTTTTACTTCCACAGATCAACCTCAGATCCAGTTAGTCACGTCCTCCACACACAATTGTCAGGTTCATCATTTCAACCAACGCCTGATTAGAGTCAAACGTGGCCAGAAGCCCATGTTCCAGAGTGAGGCTGGGATGCAACACCACACACCATGCAGCTGATACCTCTGCAGGGCTTTTTCGCCTGCTGCCTGGGGGTGCACGGCCCCCGCCCCTGTCCCCCTCTGCACCGTCCCCCTCGGCCAACTCCTTGTCCCCCCTCAGCCATCCCTCCAGCACCGGCCCCCCGCTAGGGCTGACGCTGCGGGACAGGTGAGGGGACGGAGGGAAGAGCAGGAAATCCTCCCCTTGAGGCGGGGTGAACGTGACGAAGGGAGTGGCGGAGCTTGGT
>JAPQRQ010000008.1:4764787-4783303 GCA_037367365.1 Apogon talboti
GCCACGTTTCCATTAAATTGTCAAGTGAATTTGAGGCAAACTTTGGAAATGTTGTAAAAAATGGAAAAATAGAAAATGCAAATCAGGAACATTTCCATGAAATGGTTTGGATCGAATACATCCTGTGCAGCGTCAACAGTAGGTGGAGATAAAGGCTGTAACAAAAACAGTAGAGGAAGTAGAGCTACTGTTGCTGTTTTCCATCATAAATGATGGTGATGTTTTTTTAAGGATGAGACCATGGAATAACTTGGTCTCCTCATTAAACACGTTTCATGCTTTACTTTATTACAAAATTACCTGCTACATGGTTCATGATGATTTATGAGTTGCATCATATTTGTTTAATGCATGTAAACTGCTGACTGCAGCGGTTTGATGAGAAGCAGCTGAGTTACATGTTCACTACGTCATAATTTATGTAAAAAAAAAAAGTCTTATGCACATCTGAAAACCTCATGAGAGCATAGAGGCTTGCAGAATTCAGTCAGTTTTTCCAAAGTCTGCAGTTTCCATAAACCTCCTCTTATGCACCTATAAACATGTTGTGGAAACACGGCTACTGAGGATAAATAAAGGTTAATAAAATAGAATGGTTGAGTGTTTGTGCCCAGACCACATGCTATAACTAACATGTAGGTTCATGCTGCTCCTGTGTCTCATCACTCCCTTCCTTTCTCTGCCTTACATCTTCTTTCCTTTCCTTTCTTTCCTTTCCTCCCCCAGCGTTGCTCTCCCTCCATGTGTTCAGGCATTCCATCCCCTGACCTCACACTGACAGCTGACTTCCTCATGCCTGCCCACCCTCCGTGTCCCTCCTGTTTATCTCACCCCTGTCTGTGTTGCGAAGAGCAGAGCTGTGTTTATCTCTTCGTCCCTCCTCTTCATCCATCCCCTCTCTGGCGCTGGAACACTCTGGAGTCTTGCCCTAAGCCTGCCTAGCGACTGGCGGCTCACAACTGGAGCAAGAGGGGGAAACTCCCCAAGGTTAACTTCCATCGACTTAACAAGACAACCTCACCCTGTCCATGAGTTTTCCAAAGCAGATGGCCAGCACACACTGATGAAAACATTCATGGCATCAATAATAAATCAAAAGCTGCCGGGGGAATGAATGCTGCGAGGTGATTGGCCGATGCTGTGACGCCTGGGAGCAAAGAAAATGTGTGGATTCCAACAGAAAGGTAAAAGGAAACACATGTATCCCTGTCTGACACTTTGAGCAGTCCAACACCAGCGTCTGTAACTCATCAGTTCTGTCTCAGCAGGAAACGGCGGTTAGCGGCCTGGCGTCCTGCTGAACGTCCCCATCCACATATGTAGACACACACACACACACACCTGACCGTGTACGTGAAGCGGCTGCTGTCCTACCTTTAGAGGAGGAGGAGCTCGTCGGACGCTTGTTTAGGGCCCGAAGACCTTGTAAGGGAATGTCGCCACCCTCCAGGACGCTCTTGTAAACATGGCGGTCGCATTCTGGAGGCGCTGGCTCGCCTGTTGAAGATCCTCGGTCCTTCTCCACCTCGCTGTGTCCAGACTTGCTTGAGGAGCTAAAAGGGTGTACGGATGAATGAATGAATGAATGTTTTATTTAATACATACAAACAGCACAATACAACCACCAACAAAAATAAATGCCCGAAGCATATTAACAACATAAAATAACCAAAAAACATATTTATACTATGATACAAAACAAATACTTGATGCAATTTTAGTGTTATTTAGGAACTTAGTGTTATTTATGAACTTACTTAATCCCACCCATTTATTACAATATAACACACAAACTATATCAATCTACAGTATATTAACCTCTTACTGCCTAAATATATTAACAATTATAGAAAAAATCAATTATTCGTGTTTTTGCTATGATGCAGATCCTAAATTAAGCGGAGATTACTTATTTAAATATTGCATATACAATAACTATGATGCAAAACAGTGACTTTGGGCATAATTGTCATAATAGTAATTACACAAATTTTCCAAACTCAGGTATGTAAATTATTTAGTTCCTCTAGTCGACAATCCAAACAAGACAAAAATTTACCAAAAATCTGTAGAATGTCATGAAATTCATAACACCGATACAAAAACAGGACATTGGAGTTGGTCTGTGAACATCAGGGATCATAGATACACAGGAAACATACTGTATGTACATTCACAAAGCGTTGAACAGCACCTCATTATATAAACAGTGGAATATTATTGAGACGATTTCATGACAATAATCTATAAGGGGTTAATACCACATGTATATATGACAATATCAATCAATGTCAATAATTCTACATCAGAATCCACTAAATATGTGCAATAGAACTTGCTATAATTTATAAATAAATAACATTTTCCTTACAATTTATGCTGTACATGGTTATCTCAATTATCTTTTTTATATAATTACCAACTATATTAGTTTATATAATTACAACATATAAAATACACATGCATTCCACTACATATTAGCTACTTTATTCTATTAAATCTTAATGTTCTGCCCCAGAGTTCACCAGTGTCATCAGAGTTAACATCCACCCTGTTTACTTCACCCCTTCAGCAAAAGTTCCTTAACATTTTTTTAAAAAGTGGTTAATGTTAATACATTCTTTCAACTCCTTCCACAACGACAAACCCAGACGGCTAATTAAACATTCGGAGGAGCTGTCTTCCGTGTTTTTATGGTAAACAGGGGCACCTCAGTTGAGTAATGCACTGTCATATGGTTCCTATTTAGTATATCTTGAGGTAATTCCTGTCTTTGCAGACTTGTGGGAGACAAAATAATGGAAGACAGAAAACGGCAAAGTTGAGAAAGTTTGGAGGCTGATGCTAGGAGGAGGCATTGGCTACCACACATATCTTGGCATTCCAGAGCGGCCAACAGGACAGATTTCTATAAATATTCCCTGAACATTCGCACATGGTGCATCGGCCCGTGACATGCACCTGTACGACTGACTCTCAGGTTTACTCCTGTTCACATGCAGCTCATGTGTTACTCATGCAGCGTCTCTATTTATACAGATAAACGCGGCCATTAAAATGACAGAGGTGAAACAAACAGCTCCGTAAAACCGTTTCCCCCCGGCGTTCGCAGACACAAACAGATCCAAAATGTGCTTTACATCTGCGTTGTTTCCATAGCTGAGTTTTACGAGCTTGCACAAATGTATGGATACATTACTCTCCTTGTTCGCTACCTCAACAAGAAGCTCTTTCATAGCTGTTAGGAAAAAAATAAGCGAACTGCTGACTCTGGAGGGCTATTAAAATCAGGATAGTTCTGGGTTATTTTTAAGAATTCACAGAAATGGTACAAAGGATATATCCACCAAGGTACTGGTACCGGCCTTCTTTGATATACAGGCTATTTTTATTCCTTATTTTAACACTTTACTTGGATTGTCTGAGAGTATTTGAGTTTTTGTAACATTTCAGGAGCTTAAAATCAATATTTAGTATGTGATTTAAAGCAGAATTTTGCAAAAAAGTTAGCTTGTATTTCAGTTTTAGCAGAATCTTTAAAAATATGGAGCATTTTTCTCATATTTCATGCATGAAAAGGTAAAAAAGTCCAAAATGTTCAACAGATTAGTACAGGCGCTATCCAGATATAGTATTAATAATGTGTTTTTAAGCAAAATACATTGCTTGCTGTCCTTAATAGGAGATAATTCATTGATACAACTAAAAAAAGGCTCATATGTTTTCCATTTTACAATGAAATATATGATTTTACAAGAAAGTTCTCCAGTTTCAAAGAGACCCCAAGGAAAAAATGACCTCCCGCTCTACACATGTGTCTTTGAAGGAAGTCGGTTTATGACTTGAGGTTTCCACTGAGCGTCCCCCTTCCCTCAAAATTAGCAGAAAATTAAAGGATGAAAAGCTGGATTAAAAGACATGACATGATGATGGTTGCAGACGGAAATGGAGGGAAACTTTCTGTTTCCCTGGGCTGTATTACCAGACAGTCATAAGGCACGCTCCTAAATTCTTTGCATTTTATTACGCAAACAAAAATAGAAGATGTAAATCTCATCAGACAAAAACAAAAAGGATCAAAGGCTTGTGAGGCTGTGTTTTAACCCTGCATCCTCTCCATAATCCGGCTGCTGCTGCTCATGCTTTCAGTACACGCACCCATTCAGAAGAAGATAACAGTTTTTAAGTTATGCAGCAGCTGGGTGGCTATTGTCAGAGTTCCCTCGATCCCTGTGACATCCAGGTTGGTGTCTTTAAATAAATCGCCACATAGCAGCACTGTCTTCCCACTACAACCATAACCCGCCGCCTCTAACAAACAACCTGAAACGCAGACACAGGACACACTGTTCTGGTCGCTTTTTGCCTTATTAATAGGATCTCCTCAGGAAGCAGGAGACCCAGCGCTGTAGGCGGGCGAGCTGTGCAGGGTGGGGAGAGCTCACACTGACATTTATCCCCATAACATGCCTCAAATAGTCATCAACGCACTAGTGGGTGTCAGCAAGACTGGAAACAATGGTATTGTAAGGAGAAACAGAGGTATTGACTTACTATTGCTGCAGGTCGGAGGCTGTTTCCAGGGGGCTGAAAGAGGGGGCACTCTGCAACAAACCAAACAAAGAAGTCATTGATAGATCCACAGGAAGGTCTCCTCCAGCTAGAACAGAAGCAGGAGCATTAGCTGTGGCTGGATTGTGTCGTCTCGGGCCGTTCGCTGCGCGCTGGTCTGGGTCCAGTCCTCGATCACTGGGGTTCTTCTCAGTGTCTCCAGACTGGGCTTGGCATGGACGAGTAAGCGTGTGTTTTGGCCTGCATGCAAGTTGGAGAAAACAAGCGGCAGAGAGGAGGCGGTGGAGGAGGTGGAGGAGAGAGGGGGGAGTGGGCGTGCATCGGTCAGGGGGCGCCCATGCGGGGAGGGGGCTGTCACAGGCTCAGCCAATGAGCTTCGGCCTCCCAGTGAAGCCGTCTCTTTTGTCTGGTATTGAGTCACTCTCATTACCACTGGAGCAGACCGAGGGACAATTAACCAGCTGGTGGTGCGAGCAGGCCGAATTACACACACATACATACACCTACAGACACACAAACCACACACAGACACACTATCTCACACACTTAGAGAGGTGTAAAGAGACACAAACGCTCACTGACAAAGTAGAGAACACTGTAAAACATATTCATTATACAAACAGATCATTAGAGCACTGTTAAAAAGACAAAGAGCAGCGATATAGAACAGGGAAGACACTAACTGCGGTGATGCTTTACTTTAAAGTGCACACACTCAGCGCTAACTAGTTGCTTAATAGTGTAGCAGTAATTACAGCTGCACAGTTTGGGTAAAAAGTCAAACTGCAACTATTGGCAATTGTATTTCAATATGAGTCTATTAATACGAAAACACAAAGATTATGGATCATATTGAAGTGTTGATTCATCTCAAGTCTGCAAACATTAAATAGTCCAATCCAAATGCAAAGAAACTTCACATAATAATAAAAGACTAATTGATGGTGAAAAGTTTGAAGCAGGAAAAAAGCCAGAAGATGATTAACCTTGTAACATCCACTCTTTACTGGAAACCCTACTCCACTAAGGGTTAAAATGATGCTGGAGAAGCACCTGCACATGGTAACTGTGATTAACATAAAGATAAAGGTGTGACATATGTTTATATACTCTTTCTTCCTATTATCTTCTGGACATGCAATATTATAGACATGGATATTTATTGGATTATATCTCTAGAATTTGGTGTGTTCCTGTCCATTCTAGTTGTTTATTTGGTTATAATAAAACTGCCATAATGCATATGAACATTATCCACATATGCAATACTCTAAATAGATTGTACTGTGTGCTGTATATCTTTTTTTCTATTGCTGCAGGTACGACAATACATTTCACTGTGCATTGCACTATGTATAACTGTGCATGTGACAAATAATCTTATCTTATCTTATAAATCTAAACTAAACTAAACTACACTAAGGGTTAAGCTTAAACAGCAGAAATACAAGCCCGATATGTAATTTGAAAGGGAACATCATCTAGTTTCTGTATTTACCATCTGACTGAAACACAATCTAAACATGGATCAAATGGAACCTCAACCCTAAACTGGGTCACTAGTAACCTGGTGGATATTAAAGAGATTAATCATCCAAGGTCATCTCAGTCCTTCTCCCAGAAAAAAAACAGTATATATACATATACTGTATATATAAAACCAGACAAACACTGGACCTTTAAACTGTAGCCTGTTTGGAATGATATAAATGCACAGACTGGTATTATGCTTGTAATTTGATTAATTGTGCAGCTGTAGAAGGCTCTTTACTGGTCACTATAGAGGACTTAATGCTCAGTTTTGTTGAATGCTCAGTTATGATCGGTATTTTATTCCTGTGGAGCTGAATATTAATATGCTACACACAGTGAGAATTTAACAGATTATTTATTTGCAGGTAAAACTAAAACTAAAATCCTTCACTTTTTGTCAAATTATTACTTTGTTTAGTAATTGGCCGTATGTGTAGGACAGTCAAGGTGATTTAACTCCTGCAGAACCATTATTTTAGACAGTATTGCTGCATTAATTATACTTTGGCGTACCTGATTAGTCTCATCATGTAGTAGAACATTAACTGCTTTCAATAGCCTCATAATAGTTGAATAAAGTTGAATGAATTACAGTCTTAATATGGACCTTAGAGAGTATTTGTAACATGTCACCAGTGCAAAAGTCCTATTCCACCATTATCTTTGTTGTTTTTCAAGGATGAAAATTGAATTGATTATACATATTTATTTTTCATTCTCTTTTCTTTAGATGCAGCAAGAAAATACAGGAAGTGTGTGCAACTCCTTAAAAGACACACAAAAACTGAATTAAATGGATTCTAATTCTCTGTAAAAATGGGTAAATCAGACCAGTGGAGATCTTTGTTTCTTAAGTCTAGCTCTGAGACACTTATCTGCTCTGCAAACTCTGAAAACCCTGAAGTAACATATTGATTCAGAATGTCTGATGTGGAAAAACCAAGAGCAGAATGTCAAAAAGTCATGATTGAATTCCTACAGAAAATCACATTATTTCCAAAGCAAAGACAGTAAAATATTCTAGGTAGATTTACATCATATTTTAGCTGTTATTTTCCCTACTGGACTGAAAAAATTGCTGTACTGTAAAACATCTTTTTATTTTTTCTCTAATGCATTTGGCTCATGTGTCTACAGGACGTATAATTGAATGTATATTCATTGACTCCTGAGTTCATTCACATTCAATAATAGTGACTGTCAAATTGGGTCACATTCAGTGCAATACTTTTTAATACCGAACTAGTATGTTTTTTTGTATTTTTATAACAGATTTTATTATGTGCATTATTTATACTGACTATTTTATTCTGTCTACAAGTGTTTTTTGAGACCAATGCATTGTCATTTTGTTTTTGCATTACATCTATAACAAATAAAGAATCTGCATTAAGATAGTATTGATAAAGAAAACATGCTCCTGCAGAATAAGGCATTTATAAGTGCTTTATAATGAGTGATAAAGAGCCACAATGTGCGCAAATAAGAAACTAATTACTGTTGAGTATGTGTACCTATAGGTAAAGCCTAATTGTGAGCATAAAGTGAACCAGTGTTGCAGGGCTGTGGGAGTGCACAGAGCTGTTATTTTGGAGCAGATATTCTATCCAGAACAGAGGTGGGGGGTCATTCAGTGAGGTAGTGCCCGGTAGCATTTTGAATGGTTTAGAGCCAACTAATTTTAGCCCACTGTTTCTGTTGCTTTCCTCTTTTCAGACGTCACAGCAGGTAAAAATAACAGGCGTGACACGGGCACTATGAATAAAAGCCCAAGTGTTGTTTGCAAATACGATTGCACAATCCCCACGCCAGCCGGCCGGCCGTCCAGCCAGCCTGGCCCTGCTGCTAATACCACATCTACTTCCCCCCCGGCGGTGCTAAAGCCGCCGCTTCCCACACCGATGACCAGACAAGGAGCATTCGCACACAGCTCATTTGCCACAACATGCCTTTGCACTTAGTTGCCGGGGCAGGACGTTCATTAATAACCTGTCAGAATAAATGCCGATCTTTATAAGAGCAGAACATCAGGCTGGCAGGTCCATAGTCGGAGCTATTTATAAAGCCTAATGTTCCATGTCGACTCAGAAAACATGCTGGTGTCATTGAATAATCTGCGACTCTTCCTCATATCGCCGTTGGATCTGGTCTCCGACAGGGGGAGAGGGAACTTTCCTGTGACCCCCTGCAGTAATTGGGCTTATACTCACCCAGCGTGAGTGGAAAGTAAACAGGAAACAAGCATGGAAGGCTTATCTGAACTCAAAGGACTGGAATCTTAATCTGGTTATTTACAAGATGCCCGATTAGTGTCACTTTATGAACGTTTCTTCATGTGAAAGGCTGCGACTGTTCGTTTTCTAACTAATCCTACGCCGGTTTCACTGAAAAGCTGTGCATTACTTGGACACGGTTACTTCGAGGGCTGCAACTCGGGATTAAAGAGTCAGAAGATGGTGAAAAACGCAGATCTTTGTTTTTCCATACGAAATGTTCCAATTTAAGGGATTGGAATCGGAGAGAACTAATTACTGATTCTCACATAGGTTCAGTGTGTGATATTTAGTGACATCTGGTGGTGACGTTTTAGATTGCAACAGCATGAATAATCCATAATAACCCACAATAGCTGGAAAAAAAACCAAAAAACATAGGGGTGTTGGTTTTGTCTGTTCTGGCATTTGAGAAAAGGGGATATTAAATATAGTAGGTGATGATAATTCACATTACTGTTGATGTCACTGAAAACAAAGAAGAAGACGAAGAAGAAAAAGAGAGATAAAGATGGATAAATGGATGTCAAATTTAAAATAATGAATTATAACTATGTGGAATTTTCTGTTTTTTTTACTATTATTTTCCCTGATAGGGCCAAAAATTCTGCTGATACCGACAGTTTGTAAAACATCGTCTTCAAGTACAAGTGCAAGTGTTAATGCACATTGAAAGACTCCTTAGTTCAGTGTACTATAAGTTGCATGAATGCCACACTTACTCACTTTGTGTAATTTAAGGACATTTATTCTATAATTTGTAGAGAAAACAGGCTTGAAAGTAACTGTAAATATAACTCAGTAACAGATTACTTGAATGGTAAAAATTCTAGGTAGAATTTGGTCAATGTTTTTAGTTATTACTCTCCCTATTACAGCCAAAAGTATCTGGTAATATTGAGTTTGTAAACTCCATCTTTTTGCTCTTTCTGTAATAAATATGGCTCTTACAAGTACAAGCAAAAGTACAAGTACAAGTACAAGTACAAGTACAAGTACAAGTTCAAGTACAAGTACAAGTACAAGTTCAAGTACAAGTACATGTGTATATTCAGAGACACTTGAGTTCAGTTTACTTTAACTTGTATGAATACCACATTCACTCACATTCAGTAAGAATTTAAGGCAGCGCAAAAATGTCTCAAATATGTTACTCACTTTGTATCATCTATGGACATACAGTATATTGTATAATTTGTAGAGAAATTAGGCTGAAAATTACCCCTAAATAGAAGGTGCTAACAGATTCTAGGTAGAATTTAGTCATTTTTTAGCTGTTATTTTCCCTATTGGAGCAAAAAAATTCTGCCGACACTGATAGATTGTAAAACATCTTTTTGCTTTTTTTTCAACACATTTGGCTCAAGTCTCTACAGGAAGTATAAGTTAATGCATATTCATTAACTCCTGAGTTCAGTTTACTTTAAGTTCATTCACATTCAATAATATTAAGGCCATATATTCTGTAATTTGTAGATAAATCTGTCTTAAAGTAACCTCAAATACAAGCCAGTAACAGATAGTAAAACATTCTGGTAGAATATAGTCATTTTTTAACTGTTATTTTCCGTATTGGAGCAAAAAAATTCTGCTGACACTGACAGATTTTTGCTTTTTCTCCAATAGATTTGGCTCATGTCTCAACAGGAAGTACAAGTTCAAGTACAGGTGTGAGTGTTAATGTATATTCATTGCCTCTTGAGCAGTTTACTTTAAGTTCATTCACATTCAATAATATTAAGCCAAAGTGTTTAATATACGTTACTCTGTCTAATCTAAGGCCATAATTCTATCATTTGTAGATAAATTAGTCTTAAAGTAACCTTAAATACAAGCCATTCAAATGGTTTGACAGTAATCGAATCCAAACCCTGAACTAAAGGCTTGACTTCTGCTGGAGCGACGCCTCCTGAAGCCGTTTATGGCCGTCAACCGACGCCTCTGTGAGTCAGTAGGACGCCGATGACAACTTTTCTGCAGAATTTCATGCGCATGTTTCCTAACAGGTGTCAGAGGCCGGGCTCCCGTGTGCCACTTTCATAGTCAAAATAGCGATCATGAGTAGGTCATGGTAACACGAATCCCATTCTTTCCAGCACCTTATTTGTGTTGATATGTCCTGATGAAAACAAACAGCTCCCCCAGTGTGAATGAGCTGTTACAGCCCCCCACACACTCACCAAACGCTTAAAGGTAAAGGTTAAGTGTATAACAGAGGTTAAATCTGAACGCACAGTGAGCTGCTGGGTTTTAGCTGCCTCCTTTTGAATATATCAGGTGATAGCGGGGGACGCTCCATCTACGTAACGCCATGAGACAGGGCGGCATCAGCTCCATCGTCAGCATATGTCGGACACATGGAGTCGCTCTGCCGGTCGCAGGGGGGCCACAACGCTCTTCCTGACCAGAACTATGTGAGGAATTCCTGCTGGAGCTACTCATATACGTTGATGAGCCGCCGTCCCACCGTAACCGCCACGCTGTGTGTTTTCAGACGCCTCTCCAATCCACGGGTTATTAATATTAATCGACAGCGCCATTACTGTAATTATATACAGGTGTCACTCTTACTTAGTTTATTAGGTGACGAGAAGTGGCTCCAAGGCGCCCACAAGTGATGGATTGTAATGTTACATAACATAAGAGTAGTATTTAGGGTATTACTTTGACATGCCTTCTGGTCAGGGACTAAAGCAGAAGAAAACCTGATAAATGTCCTGAACCATATGAAAAATGATCATCTAGTAATATATAGAGTCAAATCTGCTTCTATCAAATGGAGACTGTATTCATGGTGTATTAATTTCACCATCTTAGTGTATATTTATTACATTTACGATCTTTCTAGGTGACAGTTACACTATATTGACAAAAGTATATGGACATGTTGAATTCAGGTGTTTCTAACAGGGGTCCGGGATACAAAACAATAATGACAAATATCAGAATATAGTTTTATATTGGAATAAATATCATATTGCTTATTAGTATTGATGTGTTTTGTTTTTTTAATCTCAAATCAGCTTCCAACATGCCTCAGAGATGATTTTTACTGAATTTCTCTCAACATTGTTTCTGTTTTTTTTTTAAATCTATGACTACAATTTTAAATGTTCTACCTCCAAATGTATACAATATTTTCCATGCTCTGACTGTAAATAATAATTTTCATCCACAACTAACCATCAACTTTCTTCACATCTCACTGAGGAAGAAGAATCTCCCATTAAATTTTAAGGAAATATTGATATTTTTATCTCAAATCATCATGAACAGGACATCTTACAGCTGTAACCACGATGTGTCCTAATGTTTTCGTCCATACAGTTTATAAAGATCAATCAGAGCCAATATACACAATTTCTTTTATCTGATGTTATAATTGAAAAATAAATATTATACTATATTATACTACATTATATTATATTATATTAGCAGCAGCAGCATGACAGACAGTAAAAATAGAACATAAGATTAACAATAGAATACAAGAGCAAACACACTATACATAATGAATTAGAAGCATATAAAAAAATACAAATTTAATGCACAACTTTGGCTTGAACTGTGTTTTCAATGTAAAGCTGCAATAAACATCAGAGTCTCTGCATATAAGTTTGTGTTAATCTTTACTTTAACATCAATATTTTTATTTTTATGGAAAATGCATACTGTACCATATCTGTTATCGATCAGCTTGATTAATAATAATCAATACCTGTTTCCAAGCATCATTGAATTATTACATAACTCCCTGATTGCAATGATTTCCTGTGACCACGTCCATCTCATTTTCATTTGTAATGGTCTTTTTTAATTGGCATCATCTCATACACACTTAGAGAGAATTAGAGCCAGTAAATGTTCACCCCTGAACTTGTAATATCTAACCAAAAAAAATCAATGACGTTTTCATTTCCACATCTCAAAATTCAATGCCAGTAAATGTGTTTTCTTCTTCATGAGTAGTTAGTGCATTATTAAACTATTATTAGGGCTGTTGTGAGATAAAATGCACAGGCAAACCCACATAAATTGCAGTTACAGTTAATCATTATCTGTAACTTCAGGTTTACCCTGGGCCTATCAGTATCCACCCTGAACACACAGATCTGCTCCTGCCTCATCTCTCCACAGCGAGCACTGATCTGTCAATCAAACTCCAATGAGCCACAGCGTCTGGCTGAGCCTTAAGGTCAAATACTGCACATACCAGGTGCAGCTTTAGAAGTGACTTTGACATTAAACAGGAGCCAGTCATCAAGCACAGCTCATCTGGCTGGAATCCAGAGGCCGTGAGACGGACGCGGCCGCAGAGCGCCGGCCGCCTCCAGGCCTAACCCTCCTCCACGCTAACCCGGGACCACGCTAAACCTCCTCCACATTCACACTAATCGTCCGGGCCGGGCTGATACCAGGACATGACCTCATGCCACAGTCAGCGGTGCCACCTCATCTGATCCGGGGTGTGGCGGTGGCGTGGACAACCAACATCTGTTTGCGGGCGGCGGTGCCACACTCGTCTGGTGCCAACTAATGCCCGAGGCCCGGCGCTGTCATGACACCAAACACCGGACCTCAACATGCCAGCCTGCACCCAGTTTAACTTTTAACTTCCCGGTTCCTAGTCTCTAGGTCCTCGTCTGAATGTAGTTTTGGTTGAATGTCTGAAATAAAGTCTGTGGGTAAAACTGGGCAGCAGTGAGTCGACTATTAATGGATTAACTGCAGTTATTAAATTAATCAACTATTCTGATAATTGATCATTTTGTAATGTTGAGTAATTTTTAGAATAGAAGAGAATAGAACAGAACAGAACAGAATACAATAGAAGAAAATAGAACAGAACAAACTAGAATAGAACAGAACATAATAGAATAGGATAGAATATAACAGAACACAACAAACTAGAATAGAACAGAACAGAATAGAACGGAATAGAATAGAATAGATAATATAGAGAGGGATCCGTTTTTCTCTGAAATGGAAAGTGTATTTATGGTGTATTAATTTCACTGTCTTGGTGTATATTTATTCCAATTATGATGTTTCCAGGTGATAGTTACACTATATGGACAAAACTATATTATGTCATTTGTCATTATTGTTTTGTATCCCAGACCCCTGTTAGAAAAGAAACACCTGAATTCAATGTGTCCCAATATTTTTGTCCATATACTGTATGCTTTGAGGCTAATGACATGTTTTAAATTTTAGCATAGTTTTGGAAAGTAGTAGAATTGTGATTTTTCTACTAAAATGACATAAAATATGCAAGTTTGCAGTAGTTAATGTTGAATTTTTCTACTCAAAAGTGTGTCTTTACAGCGTCGCTGTCAGCTTATTGAACAAATAACTGAGTGAAATTAAACTACAGGTTGGAAGCACGTGACGTTAAATTAGTGTAGACTGGTCACATCCTGATGTTACAATTGCACTTTCTATTCATACAGATGTAGTAGTATCATGCAGTTTTGTTTTCCACAGACCGTATACTCTGCAATAACCCAAAAAGCCGATGAGAGAATCCCACTGAGAACTGGACGATGCTAACCTCCACATTAACCTGCAATAATATGTCATCTCTACAGGTCTTTAAACTCCCAGCAGCCCCCTGATAATGAAACCGGTCATTTATTATAGCACCTGAATTGGACGACAGCCTCCTGCTCTCATCTGTGATCATAATAAAATCTCCTGATCAAATAATAAGACTATTAAATATTGCATACCCTCAGTCAGTTTTCTGCTGCAACTGAAACTCGTATCAGAAAAGCCTTAGAAGATGATGAAAATAGATGAATATATGACGGTTTTAGACATTCCAGGGACACATTTTTTTCATTTGCATAAGAAGATGATAAGAAAAGACAGCTGCTACAGTGGAGGCGATATTTGTCCATGATGAGAAACAACACGACGTACAGAGGCTGATGTTCTCATTAACCGAAGTTAATGGGACACATGGTAGTAAATCATCTTCCTCTTATGCATGCCGTCACATAATTCCCATTTATGTGGAGGATAAATTACACAGAGTATTATTTCAGGTGAAGTAGGAGTGGGGGGGGGAGGGGTAGTCCTGATAGACACACACAGTTTGTTTAGGCATTATGTGAACACAGATGTTATGACATGCAATAAAATACAATATACTGTCACTTGAGGACAGCGACCACTTACCGCTTTGTCAAACTCCATCTCTGAAAAGAATTTATACCAAGGCTCATTCTCTAAATCTACATCTTCTGGACTTACATCCTTAGTCTAGGGGCATGGCAACAAGAAGAGGAGGAGAAAGACAAAGAGAAGACAGTTCAGACAATAAACAAACTCAATGAGCCTCAGACACATTGGTGACAGAGCTAACCGTTAGCCTCATAGCATAATTACCTGAGTGATACTGTATGACTGAGGTAATAATGCTATGAGGCTCATGTAATGTTTCCACAGGGCAGTCACAGACAATGCCTCATGGTTCCGTCATTGCTATTTAAATAAAACATATGTTGACATTTTTCAAGCCTGACTTAACCCATAAAGACCCAGTGCTATTTTTCTGGCACTTCCCAAATGAATTTTTCTCTCTGTTTAACCTTTCTTTAGTGATTTATCACCATTTGTTATAATATTATCCTCTGTATTGTGAATTTTTCCCAGTAAATCATGTCTTTTCCTGTGTTTAATTTCTTATATTTAATGTAGATGTACATGAAAACTTAGAGTAAATTCAAAGGTTATTCTTTCAAAACAGAGAAAACTGAAGAAAAAGTGACTTTTTCAGCAAAAATATCAATAACTACACATAAACCAAGGTCCTCCATCCGCCATCATTTATCAGACTCCATGGGTTTATTATTTTTTCTTCAGTTTCATTTAGTTTGTAGCTTATTTTGTTCTTATTGATTTTTTTGGGTAAATTTTGTATTCTTTTATCATTTTATTGATTACATTTTTGTTAATTTTCTTGCTTATTTTCTCAATTTTGTTTATTATTTTGTGAATTTTCTCTTTTATTTGATGTCTATTTTGTAATTTTGTCTTCAATTTTATTAAGTTTGTGGCTTATGTTGCTTGTGTTACTTGCTATTTTGTTGATTTATTATTCATTTTTATCCATTTTGCTGATTATTGTGGCTGTGTTTGCTCATTTTGTTGCTTATTTTATTTTTTTTTTTTTACTTCATTTCAGTCAATTTTTTTCATTTTTTTTCATAGTATTGAATATTTTGTACATTTTTAATCATTTTATTCATTATATTGATTAGTTAATAAATATTCAATCAAATGTCATTGATCCAACTCCATGGGTTTTACTGGTGAATCAATGTTGTAGAAAATGACAGTGTTTCCACGGTAACTATGGAGCCTCTGAACGTCCAAATGGGTCATATCTGATGACCATGAAAAGATGACAAACTGTATTTTACCTGAATTATTTACATGTATTGATAGGATTAGTGCGTTTAGATCAGTAGATGCTTTGGTCACCAGTGGATGTTTGGGTCTTTATGGGTTAATGTAAAACTCACATGGTGCTATGATGTAAAAGCACTGGATTATGTAACAAGGATGGAAAGTCATGAAACAATACATACACATACTGATCAGCCATAATGTTCTTACACTGATGGGTAAAGTGGCAATAGTGTAAATTATGTTGTCATAGTGGCGCCTGTCAGTGGGTGGGAAACATTAGGGAACAGGTGAATATTTAGTCCTTGAAGTTGGTGGAAGCAGCAAAATACATAAAACAGCAAAAATAAGGATCCGAGTGACTCTGACAAGTTAAGGGTCACATGGTTTTGGTGATGAATGGATCCTAAGGTGAAGGTTTTATTGGGTTTTACCATTAAAATATGTAAGAAATGTATTACATAATGCATTCAGGCTGTTTAATATGAGAAAATGTGGGTGTTATTACATTACGAGGCGAACATTTATTATATTTGATCCTATTAGTGAAGATAAAACACCTGGGTTTTAAGACAGGCTGAAAAAATGCAAACATATTGATCTTTAACATGAACCAAAGAATCATTTTGCTAAGAATAACCCACTGAACATGACACGTCTGTAAAATAATAAACTGTGAGATTCCTTTGGTCGCTCTCACAGGGTGAAAAACATCAACACCACTTTCAGACCCACAGAGAAGAAAGAAGAAACCTGAGAATCAGAGTGGACTACAGAGGGAGGACGCTGACCCGCAGAAGATGAGGTTAGAATTGAAAAACAACCAGTCCATTATTTTAGAGGCTGGGCTGAACTGGACCAGACGCTGCCTCTAATCAGAGTGTTTGTTGGAACTGGGATGGAGCCAGATCACGTTCACTCACTTGATGTTACTGCGCGTTGGACAAACTCTAATTACATAATAAAGTCCTTAATCACAATAATGTGTATTCTGCATAGTGGAGGAGGGAAATAAAGATTTACACTGTGAAAAGCAGCTGCTGCTTCGATGAATTTAACCCTTTAAAGACCCAGAACTATTACTGTGGCGACTTCCAAATGTATTTATCTCTGTGTTAAACCTTTCCAAAGTGATTTATCACCATTCATTATAACACTATCTGCATTTCGCATTTTCCAGGGAAAATCTAAATAACAATTTAGACAACAAAGAGCAGCTGTTTAGATAAACTTTAACACTGCAAGTTTCGTGCAGATTTTCTAATTTCACACTTTAATTTTAACACCAAATCAGTACTTTAAGTAAAAATAAGGCCAGTTTCCATCCAAATGTGTTGCATCTTTTAACTGAATTAACCCATAAAGACCCAGTGCTACTTTTATTGTAGTTCCTAAATCACTGATTTATCACCATTTATTATAATATTATCCTCTGTATTTTGCATTTTTCAGTGACAATAATGTATTTTACTATATTTAATTTACTGATCATGTAGATGTTCATAAAAGTTCAGATTAAAGTTGAGGGTTATTGTATCAGAAACAGAGAAAACTGAAGAAAAAGTGACTTTTTCAGTAAAATATATCCTTAACTGAACATAAACACAAGTGTATCCATCATGAAAAGATGACAATCTGTATTTTACACCTATTATTTACATGTATTGACAGAAATATTGGTTCATAAGTTATTACATGTTTTAGATCAGTAGATGATTTCATTGCCAGTGACTGTTTAGGTCTAAAAATGGATAAAACTCACAGCTTTGCATAAAATCTGAGATTGGTTTTAATGTTTGTGTTCTTTTTAGAGTGAAACCTCTTGCACATCATAAATAACAGCTTAAATATTGGCATCTTTTCTAGTTTTAATAAGTGTAGCCAAACAACATATGTGTATCAGTTTTCTTTAATACAAGACAGTTTGTTTACATTTGAGGATGTCTGGCTCTTTACCAGCAGAACGATGACTCTGCTTTATTTATTTAGCGTCTTGACAGTTTTTTTTCACTCCTCCTTCATGTAAAACAGTTCATTAATTCGACAGTATCTTATTTAAAAGGTTTCAAAGATGTCCGAACATTTCAAGTCCACAGAGATGTATCAGAGCTGCATGACAATGATGCTCCATAGTTCATGTGATCTGTTGGAAATTCAAAGGCAAAGTGTATGAGGTGCAAGAGGACGAGTAAACCGAAACAGAGCGGTCATAGTTGTCTGAAAACTTATACTTTTATTATTTAATGTTGCTATTTTTGCAGCCACTGGTCGGCTTCAAGCAGCAGAGTGAATTAAAGTTTAAATTAAACATCACAAATCCAGCTGGTTCATTTTTAAATTAAAGCTTCTGACTTTTTTTAGGCTGTACATGAGTGTATTCATAAGCCACAAACTGAATGAAATTGAAGGAAAAAATAATAAACCCATGTACTTTGATAAATGACGGTGGTTGGAGACACTTAGTTTATGTTCAGTTATTGATATTTTTGCTGAAAAAGTCACTTTTTCCTTCAGTTTTCTCTGTTTTGATAGAATAACCTTCGAATTTACTCTGAGATTTCATGAACATTTGAATTTAATATAGGAAAATACGTGATTTACAGTGAAAAATGCAAAATACAGAGGACATTATAATAAATGGTGATAACGTGGAAACGCCATCATCTTCTACAACACTGATTCACCAGTAAAACCCATGGAGTTGGATCAGTGACAGTGGATG
>JAPQRQ010000008.1:4832581-4844112 GCA_037367365.1 Apogon talboti
AATATAAAACTATATTATAACATTTGTCATTATTGTTTTGTATCCCAGACCCCTGTTAGAAAAGAAACACCTGAATTAAACGTGTCCCAATACTTTTGTCCATTTGTGAGTTACACAATTAAGCTGTGAGGCTAACGTAGTAGAAGTCTATATGCAAACTGGAATACTCCTATTTCCCCAAACCCTGTTCCTGTATCCTGGAGGTGTACATTCCTACTGTACATGAGTCAGTCTCAATAGTTGGCTCTGTAAGCAGCGAGGTGGCCATGCGCCTCTTCCCATAGATCACCCATTTGTGTAAACATTTGCACGTCTTCCACTGACATGTTGTAAACCACGAGTGCCTTTCACACTCTGCTGAAGTACTACTGAGTCACCACGGACCCTCAACCTGAACAGCCCGCCATCCAGCACAAAAACCATGGATGCTGTAGAAAGCTAATGGACTTCCTGTTTTTTGAACAAACACTGATAGTATTGACAGCTTCGATGTGAAAGTGGAACAGTGGCGAAACAAAACATTCACAGGCAGGTTTGGAGAAAATCAGTCTCACTGCCACCGTTGTCTTTGTCCTCGAAGGTGTTTGATGAATTATTTGTGCTCAGGTTAATATTTCATCAAGTTTGTTCAGCGCCATGTTACGCAGATACCTTAGATTTAAAATTATGAAATTAAACTATGAATATCTTACCATTTAAATCAAAAATATCAACTAATGTAAAAGATTTCAACCATAAGGCAAAAACGGAGCTCAGACAACAACAACAACAACAACAACACACTGACCAGTGAACAGTGAATCCCATCCAGTGTTGATCTGATCTGATCTGATCTGATCTGATCTGATCATTAAGCTCTTGGTATTTTATTTTATTCTGTTTTATGAACTTGCAGTGGAGTTTGACTGTCTTTAGACCTGTGTCAACATAGATGTATCTTGTCAAATGTTTAGTCTTTGATGATTTTAAAGCTATTTTGTCAGTTTTTGTTTGTTATAGTTATATTGCTTGTTATTTATTTATTTGAAAAGTCTGAAAATGAGGTGCTGTGATGGAAGAGGATGAACCTAACTCTTCAGAAATCCTTTGCAGCTGGGAAAATGTATTTTTTTTGTCGCCATATTAAGCTTTACACGTATGTCTATTTGAACATATAACATGTACTTATCTTGTCAAATGTTTAGTCTTTGTTGGTTTTACTGCTGTTTTGTCAGTTTTTGTTTGTTATAGTGTTGTTCTTTAAAAGCCTAACCAGGGATACCGTCTGCATATTAACTACAATATTGACAACTCTTATATACACTGCATCACTTACATGCTATAAAATGTAATAATGGTTAAATGTGTTGCCAGTGTCAAATTTAAAAAATAAAGAATAAAGTGAAGAGTCTGAAAATGAGGTGTTTTCCAGGATTTTACTCTAGAGAAAGTCCACTGCAGCTGTGAAACTGTAGATTATGCTTTACACGTATGTCTATTAGCACATATAACATATACTTATCTCGTCAAATGTTTAGTCTTTCTTGATTTTAATGCTGTTTTGTCAGTTTTTGTTTGTTATAGTGTTGTTTGTTAAAAGCGTAACCAGGGATACGGTCTGCACATTAACTACAATATCCACAAGTCCTTCATACCCTGTATCACTTACATATATTAGAATGTAAAAATAGTTAAATGAATTGTCAGTGTCAAATTAAAAAAGAATAAAAGCAAAGTGAAAAGTCTGAACATGAGGTGTTTTGTTGGACTTAACTCCTCTGCTGCTGTGAAACTGTAGATTTCTGTCTCTGTATAATATTTTTCCTGTAAGTCTATTTGCACATATAACCCTCTGGGACATGTTCATTAAACGCCTCACAGACCTGTTTGTCAGACCTGAGCACAAAGTTTAACATTCAACTCCACTGTGTCAATACCAGCAGCAAATAGTCTCCCACACTACTGTGCAGTTACATAACCCAGCTGCACATTTGGACACAAGTGGACAAAGTGACACTTGGAATGTAAGGGTTTTTGGGGGGGGGATTTTTTTTGTTTTTGTTTAAATGCCACATTGATCATCTGCATTCCAGTGAACACCTGAGGGACCTCTGTGATCAGCTCTAATTCCATTTGAAGGTGACAGGAGTGGGATGGGAGGTGATGGAGTGGTGGTCGCACCTCCATGCCGCATGGTGTGCATTCCATTAAGTGCATTGTCCTCATATCACAGCCTGATTCTATGCATGTGCTCGGACTCAGTGACAGGGACCAACTTCACATAATTCCCCTCCAGTCGAATAAAAACAGGATGAATGGGCGTTCAACGTGCAGGATGGTTGGATTCTCTGGCTTGGGGATTTGGGTTTTCTCTCGGGGATTCAGTTTCAGAGTGCGGCACCCACGGCGGGTCGCATTTCCCCTGGATGGATCCGTCTTTACCGCAGTAACTGTCCCAAAGCCAGAGCCTCTCCATCTGCTGCAAACCCACTGAGGACCAACCGACTCACAAAAAGACGCAAGTGAGCGCGTGCAGTGCAGCTCCGCATCACCAGGAAAAAACGCACAAAGTCAGCTGTTACTGAGCCACAAGTCAAGCAAATTAAAGAAATCAAATAAAAGAGGCAGAGGTGGATGGGACTTACCTCTGGGTGCCGGTAATCCAGTGTTGTGTTCTCCGCAGACACACTCCACTGAGTGCGTCCTGTCAGCACTTCACACACACCGGCCTCAGCTGCGTCAACGCGGACGCACAACGCACACAAAGCACCGCACACCGGGACAGGACTAGCTCCTTCACAATAAAAGCCCCAAGTATCCACAAAACGGGAAAAGATCCAAAGGGGTATCAAACATGCGGCCCCCGTACCAAAACTGGTCCAACACAGGGTCCACTCTGGCCCACTGAATATACAGCATATTAACCCACGAAGACCCAAACAGCCACTGTCGACCAAAACTAACTGCTGATTTAGAATGTTTAACAGAATACCTGTCGATCCACTAATCCTATCTATACACGTAAATAATTGGTGTTAGATGTAATTTGTCATTTTTTCATGGTCATCAGATATGACCCATTTGGACGTTCAGGGGCTTTGTAGTTACCATGGAAACACCGTCAATTTCTGCAACATTGATTCACCAGTAAAACCCATGGAGTTGGATCAATGACAGTGGATGGACACACTGGGTTTATGTTCAGATAATGAGAGATTCTACTGAAAAAGTCACTTTTTATTCAGTTTTCTCTGTTTTGATATAATAACCTTTGAATTTACTCTGAGCTTTAATGAACATCTACATAATCAGTGAATTAAATATGGAAAAATACATGATTTACACTCAAAAAAGTCAAACTGAAGAAGATAACATTATAATAAACGGTGATAAATCACTTAGGAAAAGGTTAGATATAGAGAAAAATTTATTTGGCAGTTCAGAATATGTATTTGCAGGTTAGAGACATTTGATTTCATATTTTAATCAAGTACCCCTGATTAGATATAAAAAAAAATTAATTTGTTTATTTTCGAAACAAAAAGTAATTATCTATGCTCCGAATTCTGATTTTTACAACTGAACAAGCATGTAGAAATTGATTTTCTTCTACTTTGAAAGTACTAACAGGAAGTTGTCCGTGGCCACACAGTCATAAACTTTTAAAGACAAGAGGGTGTCTTTATTTTAGTATTACATAGAGAATCAGTTTAGTATTTATATTTATCATTTTTCGACTGTGAAATATTTTGTAATTTCATCATTGAGGTGAAAGATTTTTGTCTGTGAATATTATTATTCATGGGAAAAGTGAGAGTGAAAAGGACAAACCGTGCCTGGAGCTCCACCAAGTGGTCAAACCTCATATTGCAGAAATAAAAATAAAAGACAGACCAGAAGGAACTAGTTGTAAAAGACTAAATATGACATCTTATGTGTAATAACACAAAATTTATGCAGTTATTTTAATATAAATGGAAGACTGTTAATATTTATTTCTTTGTTCTGGATTTTTAATATAATAAATTGTTGAGCTTAAGACTTAAAATGCAGAACAAAACATTTTCGCAATTAAAATACTCTATAACTTTATTATGATATTATAAAATCATCACATACATATAACAACATCACTGACATATGACGGGAAAAAAACGATTCTGTTCAACAAAACAAGTGACATAAAGTGAATAAAAAGATTCGCCCCTTTACTTGGGGACCAGACCGAGGTGTCTGGCGTGACGTCCTTATCGTGGGCGTGACGGTATGGGCGGGGCTGTGCTGGTGAATCTGGATGGCGGTCTCTGAGGAAGCGCTCGGGTTGGGCAGGATATGTAACGCTCATGCAGCACCTTCTCTGGAACCCTATGAAACAGACCACACATGTTCAATAAACAGGCTCTGAGCGTCAACAAATAAAAATAAAAAAAGGAACAAGTGCAAAGAGGCCGAGGTTATAAATAACATTCCAGTAACAGGTCATTATCATCACTTTCATTAACACATAGTAGATAGAGTTAGATGAGGAGGAATCGAACTCTCCTATTGGACAAGAAATGTTATCGAACTTATATTATTACTACCTGAAAGTCAATGTATTGGTCCTTTATAACAGAGCTACATTTTTGTACTTAAATGGGTTTAATCTTATTTACCTTTAACTAACCTCACACGTTCACACGTAATTTATCGCCGATGACACCGAAAGAACGCACATTTAAGGATAAGATCAGACAGCGTCAAGAAAACAGGAGGAATAAAACCCACATCAGCAGATTTTAAGACATGATTCAGAGCATGAAAACAGGTCAAAGTGTGGGTGCTTGTTAAGAACCATTCTAACCCTCAAGGGGATTTGGCATTTTTGACTTAAATGTCACTTTACCACTGCACCTTGTATTTTTCTTCTTGTAAGTTTAACGTGTCAAGTATCTTTTGATGATGTTTGACATGTAATAGTTCCATTTCCAAATGTTCAAAAATGACCTAAAATTATCATTAGTGTTCAGATTAAAGAGCTGTGAAGTTCTGCCAAAGATGACAAACTACTACTTGGAGATATGACATTAATTTATTTACATTGATGGGTTGTCTTGGAATTATGTGGCCACTAGAGGAAGTAGTGAGTCACTCTGCTGGTCTCCCATGGTGAGGAAAACTAACACCACTGTGCCAAAGTGTCAGAAAGTCACCAGATGGGATGAGAACCATTAAGAAACAACTGTCAGAGTCAAAGAAAAGAAATGATACAAATTGAGGACGCTGTTTTATCAACTGTTCACAGCTGTAAAGGAACAGAATAGAGTTTAATGTTGAAATGTCAGTGTCTCTTCTACAATGGGTGAGTTTGGTTGAGGCTTATGAAGGTATAAAGTTATCAAGGGATGTTCCTATCTTTGCTAAGTTACCGTTTGTTGATCCACGGTTCAGACTAAACTGTGACAGTTCTGACCTTGTTTGTTGGATTCAAACAGATCTTTAGTTCAGCTATTAACAACACAAACCAAACAGAAAACAGAGGTGATTAGTGGTTTTACTGTGGCTGTTTTCGGTCTATAAACAGAGCTAAGCTAACATAGCTAAGCTAACAGAGCTATAATGTAAACTATCAACTGATTATAAGACAAAAAATAGGCATCTATGAGTTTTAGATTGAAAAAGGAAACTTGATGATACCATAATACAGATGTGGAACCAGTGAGCTTTATACTTTATTCAGTGACTGATACAGTCTGTGGATACATAGAGTTGATTTATTGGTGGAATATCAACACTACATAGAAGTACTTTGATAGAAACATCTGACAGGAAGAAATAATATATTCAATATACGCATCATTAACATATGGTTGTTACTCTTTAAGCACTACGTCAGAGTCGTTGATTTACAAGAATTAACTGCAGTTAAACTAAACACTTTTATTGTTACTTTCATTTTTATTTTTTCACCTCTGTGTGGTTTATATACTTTTCCATTCATACATCTGCTTCAGTTCGCACTGTGGCTTCCTCGCTAAATGATCTGTGAACCATTTGTTATTTACTCTATTGTACCTTCTTCAAGTGCTTTCTTTTTGCATTTGTCATCTGCAGTTACTGTGATCTGCAGCGTAGCTTTACTAAACTGGATGAACGGTTCTGGACTAACCTCTCTGGGTTTCGTGGAGGAATCCTGGGCGGAGGGATGAGGGGCGGGGCATCAGACAGGCGTGGAGGTCGCGGTGGAGGAGGGAGGTTTTCTATTGTGTCCTGTAAAAAAAAATGAATAAACTTATGAATACATGTAAAAAATTATGCACGTGTGGTGAAGTTAACCTTTAACCCCGAAGGCATTATTTCTGCTGTGAATCTGCGTCTGTTTCAGTGTGATCACAGCTGCTGTGAGTATGTGCTTGTGTTCCTTTTCTTCAGTGGTTTTGTTTTACTGTGTGTTTTAGGGTCCAAACAGGGTGGAATAACAGAAAAAGACAAAGACAGGAACTGAAGTTTGACAGATTTGGACTAAATAAGACACTCAGAATGTACATCAATAAGAGATTTAGAATGTTGAACATCAACTGTGAACTGGAACACATTGAACAACAAGGATTTGAATTTGGGCCCAGTAGTTTTTGATTTGGGCTCTTTTTTTTTTTTTTTTATAAATCCGTCCAGTTGTATTTTGACACCTGGTTGAGCTCAAAAAGCAGTTACACGGACATAACTCAGTAAAAAACAGTAAAAAATTAAAGGAAAATCACCACAACACTGGAAACAACTTATTCCACAGGCGGCGGGGGGTTAACTGAGCATGCTCAGATGTTAACGGAAAGAACAAGGTCTATTCTATCAGCATGTTTTGAAATTTTTCCTATTGACCAAAGGATTGAATATTTAAAATAAATCATACATTCAGAAAGGTCACCACCGACACATCAGAGGTTAGAGGGTTAACGCTGTAGAAAACATACAACAGCCAGTGAGTAATATGAAATTAAAACTTCCTGACGATAGCATCTTTTATCAGTATATTGTGTAATACCAGCACATCCTGCACATTTTAGGGAGTCCTTGAACTCATCATCCTCACCTCGAAGTCGGGCTCTGTACCGCTGCTCAAACTAAACGTACTGTGAGTGCTCAGTCTGTTGCTCTCAGTACCTGGTTTAACAGAAAAAAAAAAAAAAAAAAGTTAATGTGGAAATAAAAAAACACGCTTTAGAGTCGACGCTTGTGGTTAATTCTGCTGTGAAACCGCATCGCCTAATGTGGTGAAAATGTTTCTGTTTCCAGCGTCATTACAAACTTGTTTCAGTTGTAAAAATGTCAGAGAAGTAGGACTGATCGTAGCAGATTAAACCGACTGAGAATAGAAAAGAAGTAAAATCATGTGGATGTTATTAAATATGTGTCGTTTAAGCCTTTAATTTGATGTAGATATGAATAAGTAATCAAAACACATAAATATATCACATGACCTAAATCATTTCTAATATAAAACAAAGGCCAGGACAGTTTTTTAATGACAGTTCTGATATTTTCTCAGGATTTAAGAAAATTCATGTGTAATTTCTTTATTTCAGTCATTTCCATTTTGACATAATGCCTCCCTGTATCAACAACTCCTGAAATATTTGTTAATCCACTAATTCAACAGTAGAATTTGACTTCAGCACCAAACAAAAGTAATAAAAAGCTAAAAAAAACTTTTGTTTGTCACCTTTTTGTCATCAAATGGTTCTATTCTGCCAGTTTTATGACCGGTTTTGTCCTAATAATTATGTAATTTGTCCATTTTCATGAAATAATTTTATTGCAAGTCAGATATTATTATTATTATTATTATTATTATTACAAACATTCAGAATCAATACATTTTGAGACACAATATTGTACTTAAGATCACTTTTATCTGACAACTTTGGATGTTTTTCAAATTAATTATTATTATTATTATTATTATTATTATTATTATTATTATTATTATTATTATCATTATTTATCTCAATCCTGTCCAGTAAAAACCATTTATCTCCAAATTTATCAACACAAATTTTCCATGTGTTCCTTTACAGATTGTGAAAAAAGTTCTCTTTAAGTTAAATAAATTAAATATCCTCTTGGTTTCAATGGAAAATGCATCATCACAAAACTCATGAGGTCAAGAGAAGTTGACATTTTACATATTTCATACTCTAACTTTACTCCGCCTACAACACATATTTTCACTTAAGTAAGGTTTTTGGGTGTATTTTCACAGTATGTTTGTAGGTTTTTCATCATTTGAGATCAGCTGCGACAACAAAATTATTTCATGGTCATTTCTGGCATGAAACAAGATGCTAAAACTGACATAAGAGTACTTTTTAGTGCCACTGGTCAGCACACCACATGACTAAATGATAGTTAAAATAACAGCTTTTAGTAACTTGAGTAGAGTATAAACACAGAAGAATCATTTTTAGTCCATGATGACTTTCAGTTCTGGTCATCCTCCACTTCTGTCCATACAGGGGGTTATGAGACTGTGAAACCGGTTTAGAAATGAAGCATCTTTTTTTACAAATGACAGATGAGTAGGCGAAACCCAGATGTTGCGTCAGTTTCCTCGAAACAACAGACAACTGTGAATTGACTATAAAAAGGTAAACGTCATAGTGATTATTTATAGTATTGGTTTGTCCACTGTTTAATGTCGAGACGGTGAGAGTAAGAAGATGATGTAAAGAGTAAGTAAGAGTGAACAGATTGTACAGAAGTGGAGAATTTCTTTTTTTTCTTTATTATTGTGTGTTAGTTTGATTTTTCATGAGGTAAAACTAAGGTGATACTTGACGTTTTTTGGGTAAAAAACATAAATAGAAAAAAGCTCTGAGGATAAAACTGAGACACAGATCACTGACGTAACCAGTTCCATCACTTTTAGACAAATACAGATTAATATTTCAGTTCCATCTGTGAAAGGAACATTAAATTACACATTTTTTACAAAGTCGGATGGTATTTTTCCTATTGAGAAATGCCTTTTGTTGGGTCAAAGTCAGTCCACCCACTACTGAACTCAGCAATGGATTATTCCACTGGATTAGATGTCACACGTTTCCAATGCAACAACTTCCACAAAATCAACAACAACAAAGTGTCCGCACTGCCCACAGAACAGAAATAAGGAACACAGAGCTGTGTTGACACGCTCTTTCATCAGAACTGCAACAGCGAGGCTTTGTAAGTACAGTATTAATCCTTTTCTCAGAGTTCTGGACAAACTTTTCCATTTAAGTTTTCCAGTATAAATGCATCGGTGATCTGGGACTAGAGGGCCACGCTTCAGCCGCTCTCTTAAAGTTAAAATTGGACCAATGTCCCTGTGTCTCAGCAGAATCTTCTATCAAGAACCAATAAGTTGAAGTTCTGTCTCTATGTTAGAGTCCTGTGGTCTGGATGCAGGAGTGGTGGTACTTTCACTGGAGGAGAACTTAACTAATTCAATCTAAGTCCATATATGACTTCTATCAGTGATCAATAGGAACTATATTGATATCTGGAACCATTTACATGTAATAAACCATCAAAATATGGACCATTAGAAGTAAAAGCACATTTTTAATATTTCAAAAACTTTTTCAAAACTGTAAATAAACTTTATAGACATTGTTCCAAAGAAGGGGATGATACATATAAAATATGAAATGAATTTGACCAGTAGTTTTGGAGAAGAAGATTGTTGAAATCTAGACAGTATTGACCTCGAGTTGGTACCTCAACGTCACTCAAGGTCAAAGGTCAGGGCCCCAAATCAAAGTCCATATATGACTTCCTGTCAGTGCTCAATAGTAACCATATTGAGATCTCTAACCATTTACATGTTATAAGCCATCAAAATATGGACCATTATAAGTAAAGGCACATTTTTAAGCTACAGTATATTTAAATTTTTAAATGAGTCCAACCAGTAGTTTCGTCAGGGAAGTTTGACAATGGCGATGACGAAGATGCACCGTTACAATAGCTTGTGGTCTATTGGCTTATTTCTCTAAAATCAGGAGAACTAAAGCTGGACCAGGACTCACTGGAGGTGCTGGAGGTGCTGCCCGTCTTCCAGGTGCTTCTCTGGATAACCTGCGCCGCTGGAGGGGGCGGGGCTACCATTCTGGGTGACGGCTCGTACACAGAGCACTCTAAGGTGGCAGGGGCCCCCCAGTACAGGTTCCTCTGCAGCGGAGCGCTTATTTCATAATCTGACAGGAAAACCACATCAAATATTAGCAGTTAACACACAACTGCATTTTTACAGAACACATTATGATTTCAGAAGAGTGACAAGTTTATATTGTTCCTGCGAGGATTCGTTACTGTGTATCTGCAACTTGAGGATTTTAATTCTAAATTAATCCTCATGCAGTTCTGTGGAAAAAGTCGTAGTCCACCTTTTTCTTTGTCTTGAGCATACAAATTTATTTCTCATGCTCTTTTCTTCAGATACAACACGAGAATACAGGAGTTTTTCTTCCTGAGTGATAGTTGAAGAACCCATTTATGTCTTAAAATGATTATTTACGGTAAGAGTGAGAGAAATATTTCAGAAACCTAAAGTTAGAACATTTAAAACTATTATAAAGATGAATAAAAATGTCAAGGTTGAGTAAAATGTAGTAAAACCAACCTTTTATATGATACTAGAAACAAAATTAACTAAAAATGTTTATTGTAATGGTATTTTAGACTATTTCTTATCTTATCTTATCTGTCTACTTTATTCTATTTCTTTCACTTGATTACATTGAAAGTATACAACAACATATTACAGTCATTTTAGGTAAAACAAAAGGTGATGGGTAATATTTAGAGAAAAAAAACATTTTAGTATATTTTGTGCAAGATGTTAGATAGTGTTTGTGATTTTAACATCATAAATTAGTGAGAAAACTGGAAGATTTCTGTGATTTAAGTGGTAAATCTATAAAAAAAAAAAAAATCATGTTTGGCATTTTAAATAAAACAGACTTTAAATGACATTATTCAACATTGTAAGACTTTACCAATATTTACACACGACATATGACTTCCTATTTTAAACTTTAGGAGTTTTTTGTCATAAACTTCACATTTCATTCAAATTTTTTCTGCAAATGCATAACTTTAATCTTCAAAGTGTAGTGCATTTTTCTTCTGTACACATCTCCACCTCCACCCAGTTGAAAGTTTTGAGATTTTACCCTAACACGGTATCATAAAAACCTTCCTCACACTTTTAATTAAAGGTTGAACAAATTAATGTAAATAATAATAATAATAACAATAATAATAATCAATGACTATACCAATCTGTCCTGTCTTCTCTCTCTCTTTGTGTCGTCTGGTGATGCTGTCTCGTAGTCTCTTCAGATTTTCCTGTAAAAGACAAACAGACATTAGCTCTGGTTCCTGAGCGTTGGTCCGATCAGTGGTTTTAGTATCAGTATTTAGTAGTATTTAGTATCAGTATTTAGTAGTATTTAGTATCAGTATTTAGTAGTATTTAGTATCGGCACTTAGTAGTATTTAGTATCAGTATTTAGTAGTATTCAGTATCA
>JAPQRQ010000008.1:4860967-4872989 GCA_037367365.1 Apogon talboti
GTTAGTACTGTTAGTACTGTTCATAGATATACATACTGTTGGTACTGTTAATACTGTTCATAGATATACATACTGTTAGTACTGTTAATACTGTTCATAGATATACATACTGTTAATATTGTTAATATTGTGTCTATTCATATTCTATGTCTATTTTATTTTTTATTCTACTTTTATTTCCATTCTTATTTTATTTTTTGTAACATTTCATATTCTATTTTCTTATCTTAGTTTTAGTTTTTGTGAATTTATATTCACTTTATTCTTATTTTATGGAATATTGTTAATATTGTTCAAAGATATACATATTGTTACTATTGTTACATACTGTTGACATTATTAATATTGTGTATATTAATATTTTATGTCTATTTGTTTTAATTCAACTTTTGGTTCTAGCCTTACTTATTTCTAAAATTTAAAAATGTCTTATCTTATTTTTCATTTTTGTAATTTTATATTCACTCTATTCTTATTTTCTGTAGTACTGTTTTCTATTCTATTGTATTCTATTGTATTGTATTCTGTTCTATTCTATTCTGTGCCTACCCCACATCGGACTCTGCTGGGTTGAACGCTCAGACAGCTGAGGTGAACCGCTGATCCAGCTTCTGTTTTGGAATTCCCTTCATTCACAGGTTCTTGATCCTGCTGGACATTTTCACAAACCACTTCATGTTTCGCTGAAGCTGCCGTCAGACGCTGAAGTTTTTGACGTTTTGCCTCTTCTCTATTACCTTGAAACAAATAAAAAATATGTAAAACCTCTTAGAAAATCAGTGACTTCTCCTAAAGACTTACAGGCTGTTTTGGGCTGGCTTTACATTCTTACTTGTCTGTTTCTATAAATATCCACGGCTCTGACACGGTCGAGGACAGGTTACTTCCTCTGTGTCCTTTTATAACTTTATGCACCAGTGACAGCGTGGGAACAGGTCTTAAAGGCACAACATTCCTCATCTGAACACATTAAACCGATACTGAAGTACCCTAAAGGACAACAACCTCTGAAAGTCACACGTTATCAAAGACACATTGTATTTGGCTTTATGTGTCATTCTTCTTTCTTTATCGTAGATTTTATACAGTATATGATGTACAGATTGGATGGCACTTTTAAATTTTGTTGTACTTGTTACAATGACAATGAAGATATTGTATTGTATTCTAACAGCTTCTCCCTGGCTTTATTTTGCAAAGATGCTGCCATTGCGACCTGTACTTAGCATTAGCAAAGAAGAGTGTGACTCATTAAAAGCAGATTTTCACTTAATTTTACAACTTGAGACACAAAAAATGAATTAAAGACAGAACTTTCATAACCTTAACACATTAAACCGATACTGAAGTACAAAAAAGGACAATGACGTCTGCAACTACTGGCTATAAGTGACACATGTTATCAAAGACACACAGACCTGCAAGATTTTGATTGGTTTAACCCTTTATCAGGCAAGTGACTACTTTTGGTAATTTCGGCAAATATTAAATATGGGTCCAATCCCATGCCTCATTGAGGTCAAGAAGCATGTTGGTTTTTATAACAATAGACAGTGATTCAGAGAGATGAAAATAGTATGATATGAGTGATTTTTTATCAGTTTATGACTTTATAACAGTTGTTTTATTGCATGTGTTTACTTTTTATCTATCTATCTATCTAGAAACTGAACCGTTTTATCTGACAGGAAAAGCATTAGAAAAATAAGAATGCAAACTAAAGGTGTGAGTTAAAGAAGAAAAAGTAATGACTGAAGGTGTAAACGCACTCTCTTTAACGCACTCCTGGATGGTGGAGATGTAGACGGCCGGTTCGTCCTCTGAGTACAGTTTCCTCCAGTACGGCCAGTCTTCGAAGCTCTCGGTCAGGATGGCTTCCTCTGCCACGCCGCACAGCAGCGCCACCACCCTGTAGGGGGGATAAAGGAGTCTGTGCAGCGCCTCCTGCAGCTCCGGCTCACAGAGCATGTCCAGGAAGACGCCCGCCAGCAGCAGAACGATGCACTTGGAGCTCTGGAAGCAGTCGAAGTTGTATCCGTGCAGCTGATCGGCCGGGCCCACGGCGTACAGCAAAATGGACCTGTGGTGGAAGGTTCTGGAGGACTTTAGGATCTGCTGCAGGTATGACGCCCATTCCTGAGCCTCGGCGGTGTGGAGGATCAACAGGTCGTAGGACTCAGGAGGCTTGGTGCTGTCTGAAAAACACAAAACATTAAAACACGATGAGCACGTCAACAAAAACAGCAAATATTTGAACCCCTAAAGATCCATGGACCTACTGTTGTGTCAGCTCCAAAATGAAGTTTCCTCTATATTTAACCTCTCTTAAGTGATTTATATGCATTTATTATAGTATTATCCTTGTATTTTGTATTTTACAATAAAAATGAGGTATTTTCTAGGTATATTTATTCAATATTTATCCAATCATAAATGCACTATTTTTTAATAGACTTGACTTTATAGATATACATACTGTTAATATTGTGTCTATTCATATTTAATGTTTCTTTTTATTTTTTATTCTACTTATGTTCTATTTTATTTTACTTTTTGTAAAATTTTATATTCTATTTTCATATCTTGTTTTTCATATTTGTAATTGTATATTCGCTCTATTCTTAGCTTCTGAAGTTTTTGGATTTTTTTTTTTTTTTTATAATATTGTTGCACTGACTGGAGTAGCACCCCAAAACCATCTACTGATATAAATGTTCACCCAGATACTGGAAGATTAACACCATATTTTGCTGAGACAGTCACTTTTTCTTCAGGGGTAGAGTGAAGACTAAAGCCCTAAGAGCCCAGACGACACAGCGGTCGATATGGGGTTCAAAGGTCTGAGGTACGATCTGGAGCCGGGCCATAAAGAGCTTTAAAGTTAATCAATAAAACTTTCAGATCAATAGTGTAAAGAAGCACAAACATGTGTACTTAAAGCTTTTTTTCAGTAAAAGCGCAGTCTATTTGGACTAAAATGGTGTCTATCCTCTGCAGAGTTGTAGAGAATTCAGCCCAGTGGAGGATTTTCAGTTTTTTCAGTTTAATGTAAAGACACTGAGGCATTGTGTTTAACTATTAAAACACTAGAAAAAACCTTGAAGTGACATAGAAATGACATCTGTAGTTTAAAAAAAATCAAGAGACAATTAATATTCCACAAACACAGTACAAAATTGTCATGGATTTATATGGAAAATACGGACATCTAATCTCCAGAAATTCAGAGATAAATAAAACTTATAGTCTTGTATATATATATATGTGTGTATATGTGTATGGTTCCATTTATCACTGTTTTCTGTGTCATTTATTACTTTAGTTTTAATCATTTGCAATCAAATCTATAGGTTATAAACTCTATGTTGTTTAATCAGTTGTAATTGTTTAATATATTTTTCCTTCTCTGTTGTTTTAATATGACATTGTGACAGACATTTTCTTAAAAGATTCTACTTTTTTAGTGCCATATGCTCCATTTTGTTTCATTTCTTTACATTTCACTTGCGTTTCAGGGCATTTTTATATAATATTCCATTTGCTAAACTTAACTAAGAAGACAGTATTTTGTTTAGGACTAAATAAACTCGAATTTATGTACCGTAATTAAAGTAAAAGAACCAATTACAGACATCAATGGGCATGTAAAATTAAAACCCTGTAATGGGCTCAAACATCGCACTAATGACTCGACACTGGTGATATTATGCGTCGGTGTCTGTGTTGCAGCAGGTCGTGTTTGCCGTGGAAACGCTCCACAACATCCCAGCTGTGGAATGTCAAGGTGACTGTGGTGGGAGAATGAATGTCCGATCTGTTTGATATTTCAGCGCGGAGCCAACAAGGAGCTGTGCAAACACACCACTGTGTCAACACTGGTCAGAGTAATTTAGTTTCACTCATTACAGTGTTTAATCAGGTCAAGTTCACCTCTGTACACGGTAACTGGGAAAGAAAACCAGCACCTATGTTCACCTTCATCACAGACAGACCTGCCGTGTGTGTTAAAGGACCCATTAGAAGTTAGACTCAAATGATTTACAGTACAATGTGACATGAATTATTAAACCACACATAAAGGCGAAGACGTCTGGTTCCTCTTTTTACAGTGAAATAAATGAGCTGAGTTAGACAAAATAAATAAAAAACAAGATGAATATTTTAAAAGATGCATGTTTATTCTTTAAAATCTGACCCTACAGTGGGATTTTCTTGCCTTTTTGATGCATCTGTCCCTCTTAAACTGACTTAAACTACATAAACAACTTTACTTAATCTGGTTTTATAGCTGGGACGTGTTCTTCTATTGTTATAAAATCTCAAATATGCTTTAAAATCACTTTACAAGTAGTACCATTTGTCCAAATATGTCCTTTTTCAGCTTCTTAAAGACAAATATTCTAAAAGGGCCATGTTTATTCATTAAATTCAACCCTAAGCTAGAATTTCCTTGTCTTTTTGATGCATCTTTCCCTCTTAAACTGACTTAAAATGTATAAACAACTGCACTTCATCTGATTTTATAGCTGGGACGTGTTCTTCCTTCACTGTTAAGTCTCAAATATGTTTTAAAATCACTTTACAAGTAGCATCATTGTCCAAATATATAATTTTTCCACTTCTTTTAGAAAAATATTCTAAAAGATTCATTTTATTCTTTAAAATCTGACCCTGAAGTGGGATTTTCTTGCCTTTTTTGTGCATCTTTCCCCTCTGAAACTGACTTAAAATGTAAAAACAGCTTTACTTCACCTGATTTTATAGCTGGGACGCGTTCTTCCATCGTTGTAAGGTCTCAAATATGCATTAAAATCACTTTACAAGTAGCATCATTTGTCCAAATAAGTCCTTTTTCGGCGTCTTGAGTTCACTGAAGCTTCTTTCCTCTTCAACTGACATTACATTAGCTTTCACCAGATCACCCACTTTGCACAGTTGTATAAATAGCAACACTTAGTTTCCTGATTTTGGTGACTCTGCCCCACTTCCTGAAACAGTTGAGAAGTGAGAAAATGTACCACAGTCATGACAGAGTGTGCAACACAGTCTGCATTTACACTGTTTGTCATCAGTCACCGGTGGACGGGTTTATTATCAGAATAAACGAAGGCGGGGTTCTGCTGAAATTCAATACAGACACTGAAATAGATGGCAGGTTAATGCACAGACCTCTGATACACTCCTGCATTGTGTTGTCTAAGACAGGACACACACACACACACACACACACCTACACACACGCAGTTCTATATCAAATCACCTGTTGTGTGGGCCACTTCCGTTTTCTCACTTCCTTAACAAGGTGCTGGTTCTGGGGACTTTCACACACTATACAGCTGAAAAGAAACAACAACAACCAGTTTTATATGGTAAATATCTGTACACTGCACATCAGAATGCACCAACATGTTGATATTTAGCATCCTAACATACAAGCATTAATACAAACAAACTTATAGAATTAATTAATTAATCATTAATGGTGATGATATAGACTGTGGGTTGAGTTATTTTTATTAGTAAATACTTTATTAGTTAATAGTGCAGATGTGGCAAAAGTGCTTACATTCTTTACTGCTACTCTGGTAAAAGTCCTGATTCAATGCTTAAGGTCAAGTAAAAGTAAAATAGACAATGCCTCATTAAATAATCGACACCTTTTTCTTAACTAAATCTATTAATTTGTCAGTTATGTTGCACCAAGCACATCTCTTATGTATGGTATTCACTGCTCTATATACAATGGTGCTGTCTTTTCTATGTGTTATTGTTCAATCCATATAGGCTGTAGTCAGTCTTTATGTTGGGAAGGTGTGTAATGATGAAAAATAAAATCAAATAGAGTAGAAACAGATATTTTTATACAGTAAATATATAAGCAGTTTGACTTTTACTGCTCGATGATTGCACAAACATAGGGTTAATATTCACTTTAAGTATCATAACATACAGGTATTAATACTAGTAAACTTACAGATGATGATGATTATGATAGTTTGCGGTAAAAGGGCAGAAGTGACAAAAAAATCTATTAATTTGCCTTTTACGTTGGTAGAAGTAGGTTTGGTATGTACAAAATGTACTGCTCTATATACAATGGTGCTGTCTTTTCTATGTGTTATTGTTCTATCCACATAAGTTGCAGTAGGTCTTGATGTTCAGAAGGTGTGTAATGATATAAAATAAAATATAATATCTTCACCATTAGAGTAGAACAGAGTAGCACAGATATTTTTATACAATAAATATATGCATGTTTTTACCTTTTACGCACTATTACTGCACCAACATAGGGTTAATGTTCACTTTAAGCATCAGAACATATGGGCATTAATATTAGTAAACATGCAGAACACTGATAATGACGATGATAGATATTTATAGACACAGTTTTATGCAAAAAATAAAATAAAAGTTAAAACAATGACAGAAAAACTTGTTCTATTTTTACTTTTGACAATTATTCAATTACTTTTCATTACATTACTTTTAAGGAGGAATGAAACTGTAAGGAAACCAACAAATCTGTCCATGTTTCTATAAGTGGATTTTAATGTTTTAATTTTTGTGCCTCTGGTCTGAGTCATTACCGTCAGTTTTACTATAATGAGTCAAGTCTGCGTTCACGAATCCATGTTGTGAAACCACAGAACACACACATCAGCACGAAACAGGACACATGACATCCTTACGAAATCAGAAAACTGAGAAAAACTGGGTGAATTAGGTGAATGAATCATGTTCGTGGCGTAACAGTTTCTAAGAATTGCGGAGTTGTAGAATCCACAGAAAATTTCTTCTCGTGTCAAATGAAACGGCTGCAGCAGCACGAGGCTGTGCGTGGATTCAGCCACTAGAGGGGAGCAGACAATCACTTACAAGAGACATGGATTTAGTTCAGGGGTGTCAGAGTCCTTTATTCTAGGGCCAGACCAGGAAAATTATAGCATAATGAATTATAAACATTGGGTTGAAGATTTCATTACAAAATATCATAAAATTGTAATTTAGTGTCCTTGAACAAATCACTAATTGATTCTAGTTAGATTTAAGGTTTACTTAAATCACATATAGACCAATATGACCTCAAATGGACTGGACCAGTAAAATTATAGCATAATAAATTACAAATAATGACAACTCCAAATTTGTCTCTTTGTTTTAGTGCAAAAAAAGTCAAATTACATTATGAACATGTATATTTACAAACTAAAATCAGTCTGAGTTTGAGAATCAGTAAAACAATCAATAACAGGGTGAGAATCAATATTAACATCTGATATTTTATAAGATTCAATTTGATTAAAGACAGTTGTGATCATGATAAATGCAGTAAAAGTTGAATATTTTCCTCTTAAATATTGGGTAAAGTTGAAGAGTTCATTAAAAAAAACATCATAAAATTGTACCTTTAGTGTCCTTGAACTCATCACTCATTCACTGTAGTTAGATTTATATGTTATATGTCTTCTTTGCAATTGTTGCACTTTGTAAATTGATCCTGTGGCCTGGAGTGGACCCTCTGGTGGGCTGCGGGCCATATGCTTAACACCCCTGATTTAGATCTTTTACCTCATCGAAAGTTACAACAATGTAAAATATGTAACACATGATGTAGAAGCAATTTGAGAATCAGTAAACTGATCAATAACAGGGTGAGAATCAATATTAACATGTGACATTTATATGATTTAAGTCGAAATCATCATAAATTCAGTTAAAGTTGAATATTTTACTCTTAAATATTCATAAAGTTGAAGATTTCATTAAAAAAACATCATAAAATTGTACTTTGGTGTCCTTGAACGCATTGCTCATTGATTCTACTTAGATTTAAGGTTTACTTTATCTACAAAAACTCTATTTCTTCAGCTGAAATTAAAGTTCGAAGCATTATCGCTCCACATCAGTTAAAGAAAACGGAACAAAAGCCTCCAACGTATACCCAAATATGATTTTTGTGCACTGTTTCCAGATCCTACAGCGCCTGGTAAAGCGGCTTCATTTTCCTGGCAGACGCTGAACCAATCAGACGGTGAAACAGACGCCAACGAACACAAAGAAACCCTGAGTGGTCACGAACAAGAAAAGGTGAAGCCCGGTTGAGTTCTTAGGAGATCACGAGATGCTTTTTTTTTTTTCCTGAATGAACATCATCAAAACACCTAAAACATTACACCTCAGAGCCAGGAAGCTGCTCTGGGCTGCTTATACTTTGACTGTTTTTGGTTTGTTTTGGCTTTTATGTGCACATCAATCTTCAATTTGTTAAATCACAGCTACAGAAATGGCAAGATGGAGTTGATTCACTTGTCTTAGTCTGAATTTTGAAGGCGTAAAATCAATTTGCCTTTGTCCAATAATACCATCCAATTAGCTGTGTAGCTGTTTGACCCTTTAATGGCCACAGCTGAAGACCCCTCTCTGACTTCTGAAGAGCAGGGTGATCCGTGACCTGTCTTTAAGTACAATTTCCTGTAGAAAAAGAATCCCCTAATTTCTCCTAACTCTTCCATTAGCTACCATAAGCATGACCGGCCCGTTACCTTTTGTTTGGGCTCCCTTGAAACCACTGTCTATTAGATGGCTCAAACCAAATCCCTACAGCCTGACTTTAATAAGAGAATATTTTGCTCCTATATTTTAACCTTGTTATCCAATATCCTGTGTGTTAGTCCTCGGTGTGTTTGCAGCTCACGGGGCGACTCGGCTGCAGAGTTTTGAGTCAGAACATCAGAAAACATACGAAAACCAGCGCTGTGGACGAATAATGGTGTTACATAAGTACGGCTGGAATCTGTAGAATAAGCCTTTGAATCAGTAACTGTCATTGACTTACATGTGTTTTTATCTGTCATAGAACCGTCTGGTGTCTCATAGACTTTCATCTTATTTTTGTTTGACTTTCTTTATTTTCTTGATCTGATGAAGAATGAATGTCTCCCTTAGGATAAATAAACGTCATCTGTTCACATGTAGAGGACGGCAGCTTTATGGGGATTTTATGGATCCAGGATATTCAGCTGTTAGAAAGCAATAACACAAACCTGTCACTGATTAAGTCCAAAACTTAAACATAATGATTGAAGAAGAAGAAGGACGTTTATGTACATGTAGTTACCATGCCATTGAATATCTTTTTTCTTTTCTAATTCTATTTATTTGAACTTGATCTGTATTATGTAATTTTTTTTATAATTAATTTAAAAAAATATATATTTTAATTTTATTACATTTCTATTTTATTTATTTAGGTTTTATAATGCTATTTTTTATGCCATTTTTATATTACTATTATTATCATAAATTGTTATTCATTCATCTTCTGAACCCGTTTTATCATCACTAGGGTCACAGGGGTCACTGGAGCCTATCCCAGCTACTTAAGGGCGAAGGCAGGGTACACCCTGGACAAGTCGCCACTCCATCACAGGGCTGACACAGAGACAAACAGCACTCTCACATTCACATCTATGGGTCATTTTAGATTAACCAATTAACCTATCAGTGCATGTCTTTGGATGGTGGGAGGAAGCCGGAGTACCTGGAGAGAACCCACGCAGACACGGGGAGAACATACAAACTCCACACAGAAAGGCCCAGGGATCGAAGGGATTGAACCCAGGACCTTCTTGCTGTGACTGCACCACTGTGCCGCCCTAAATTATTATCTAATTTTATTTATTTATTTATACTTAATCTGTATTTTTATGTAATTTTTTAAGTTTACATTTATTACAATTTATTATTATTACTAATCTCTCTATTTTGCTTTTTTTCACTGAAGATAATCTATTTTCCTATATTTAATTTACTGATCCTATAGATGTTCATAAAAGCTCCAAAGGTTATTATATCAAAACAGTGAAAACTGAAGAAAAAGGGAATTTTTCAGCCAAATATAAACTACATTACTTACAATAATAATTATAAGTAGTTTCATTACTTATACAGCTACAACGCACTGAATAAATGAATAAAAATAAAAACATTTTAACCATTTCCTGCAGCATTTTCTTGCTTAATATGAGGCTGCACAACAATATTTAGCATATTTTCCTGAAGAGTGGACATGTTTAATTATTCAGACCTGGTTAGAAGCTTTATTCATTGTACTCGTAGACATCAAACGTCTTTGACACATAATTAATGTGTACGAGGAAACTGATTTGTATGTTCTTAAACACACCTGATTTCAAGTCCCTTCTGGGAAATAAAAATATTTTTATTTACTTGCACATGAAATAGAAAAAAAGCTTATTTCAGCGTTGATATTTGTTCATTTTTAAAGGAGAAGAGAAGCATGTGAAGGTGTAAAACATCTGTTGGGACTTTTCTATACATGCTCTACATGTTATTTTGTACATGTGCAGGTGAAATGGGTGATTATGGGTTATTTCTGTTTTTGTTTTGTAATGGAATGTACCTGTTTCATGCATGTGAACCCTATAAAACCATTTGTATCATATGTGCTACGCCAGGTTCTGGGACCTCTATCTTATCAACAAGATCAATACTTTGCTTATAAACCTGTTGTATGTGACCCAATGCATGTTTTCTCCCCCCTGGTGGATTATCATCCTACTACAGCCAGTGGAAGGGCCTTTTTTGGGGGGGCCTTTTTCAACATGGCTGCTATCGTTATATCACCCACACACATTTTGCAGGAAAATCTTTGGTAATTTTCAAAAAGTTACGTTAAAAAGAACATTTATATTGTTAGCAATTTTTTAAAAGTACTTCATGTACTGAAACAATGCAAAGTTACTTGATAATTGACAATAATTCTTTATAGTACAGTTAAATTGTGTTAAAAATGTGTGCATCAAATTTGAGACTGCAGGTACATAAGGTACTTTATAAAAACACCCCATGTATCAAATGTGATACAAAAATATATCGTAAACAAAATGATATGGCAAAATGTTTTGTTTGGATATTGTTAAAAGGTCTTATAAACATCTCATGTCTATTAGATATGTGTGTACATATCTAATAAACACATCTTTACCAAAAAAAAGAAGAGTATTTAGCATGATCATGTATTTTACTATATTTAATTTATTGATCATGTTGATGATCCTAAATCTCAGTGTGAATTTATAGGTTATTATATAAAAACAGAGAAAACTGAAGAAAAAGTGACTTTTTCCACCAAAATATATCATTAACTGTGCATAACATGTGTCTCCAACCCCTGTTATTTATCAAACTACATGGGTTTATTACTTTTTCTTCAGTTTCATTCAGTTTGTGGCTTATTTTGTTCTTGTTACTTATTATTTTTGTTAATTTTTCATTCTTGTATCATTAGTGATTATTTTGCCTGTTTTTGTTAATCTTCTTGCTTATTTTCTCCATTTTATGCATAATTTTGTGAGTTTTCTTTTTGGTTTCTGTTAATTTTTATTCATTTAATTTAGTTTTTTATTTATTTTAGTTAAGCTTTTTGTCTATTTCATAATTTTCTCTTTAATTTTGTTAAGTTTGTGGCTTCTGTTGTTCATGTTATTTATTATTTTATTGATTTATTATTAATTTTGTTTCTTTTTACTGATTACTTTGGTTGTGTTTGTTCATTTTGTTGTTTATCTTTTTCTTTTTTACTCAGTTTCAGTTAATTTTGTCTTATTTTTGTCATGTTATTTATTATTTTCACCTCAATTATTCACATGTATTGATAGGATTAGTGGATCAGTTGTTCCCAAAGTAATTTTTCTTTTGCCTTTCCTAAGTGATTTAGCACCCTTTATTATTATATTATCCTCTGCATTTTGCGAATTTTCAGTGAAAATCAAGTATTTTCTTATATTAAATTTACTGATCATGTAGATGTTCATAAAAGCTCAGTTTAAGTTGAGGGTTATTATGACAGAAACAGAGAAAGCCAAAGAAAAAGTGACTTTTTCAGCAAAGATATCAATAACAGAATCTAAAAACAAGCGTCTCCATCCAGTCATTGATCCAACTCCATGGGTTTTACTGGTGAATCAATGTTGTAGAAGATGACGGTGTTTCCACG
>JAPQRQ010000008.1:4891015-4912296 GCA_037367365.1 Apogon talboti
ATGGGTCATATCTGATGACCATGACAAGATGACAAACTGTATTTTACACCAATTATTTACATGTATTGATAGGATTATTGTATTAGAAGTTATCAAAGACTTCAGATCAGTGGTTACTTGGTCGCCAGCTGTTTAGTGTTAAACAATTAATAATGTTTTCTCGTTGTGTTCCTGTCCACGCGTTACCTGAATCCACAAAAAAGCTAATTTATCATCCCGAATTCTGAGTTATTCTTCAACCTGAAAGCACAGAAATCGAAGAGACTTGGTTAAATGTTACACCGTCAACATCCAGCATAATTCTACACCAAAAAAGTTTTCACATCTGCCACAGTGATTACCGACGAGGCAGACAGACGCTTTACCTGCTGCCAAAAGACTCGGTCTGTCTCGACAAGGAGCACAAAATACTGCACTTCACCACATTCTGCAGCGTCTTATTATTAGCTGACAAGAATTAAAACACACTGACAGATGCACCACAACTCCAGGAAATTATACAGTTGTACATTATAATGTTTTATACACATTTACATGAGTTTTCAGCTGCATGTTGTAAAAGTGTAATATGTGATCTTCCAGTAGGCGTACAGATGTTATACTGTATATTTTGTTGTACTTTATACATGAAATGCTTGTTTATTCAATCTAATGGTCCCCCTAATTGGTGTCATATCAATAACTTCACTCACATTTATTTAATAAGAATATATGACTTCAATATGTGTTGTTAAATGTAAAATGGACAAAATTTTGCTAAATTGCATCATCATGAACATGATTTCATGAGTCCAGTCAGACCTCCACCAGCAAAGGTGGTGAAAACAACAACTCCCATGATGTCTTGCTACTTCACAATATGAGGTGCTACATATTCTGCTTTGTGATGTTTTGCAATTAACTTTAGTGCAATTGAAAACAAGTAAGTAAGTCATTATTTCGAACTATTTAATAGCATAAACAGTACTTGGAAATGATATACAGTCTATTTAATGTGGGTTACTTTACTATAGACAGTTGTTAAAACAGTAGGGTTACACATTTAAATGAGTTGCAAATGGTGCAATTATACAATTATATAAAGGCTACAATTGAAAAGTTCCAGATATAGGAGGATTTTGGTTATCGTTATTGCAGAAATGAGAAAAATCTTGGATTTAGTGACACTAAGGAGTGACTGGTACAGTGTAAAACATGCTAAATGATGGCGGAGTTTGTGTATTTTTATGAAAATACGTTAAAAAATGATAACCATGTGAACTACAGTCGCAAATCATGCAGCAAAACACGTAAACAAAACAGACGCTACAAGTGAACGAATTAACATTATTTGACCAACATTCAACGACTGAATCGCGAAAAAAAAGTTATAGAAGTAATTAGAGCAAGTTAGAGATGATTTGTCGTCTCCCATGGTTAGGATTTCTAAAGATTAAACCTATCTTAACCCACTCCACAAACACAAACAGCGATAAAGCCAAAATCTGATTTCAGTATCTACAGCCCACAGTTTGCATCCCTATCCATAAGAAAGCTGCTTAGCCTTGGCAGTTGGCACATATGTGAGTTGTTCCAGTGTCAGCAGAGAGCAGGATACCTCTTAACGGAGCTGCTATGAGAACAATGACTGAATGAGAGGCACATATAGGCTTCGTTTAAGGAAAAAAGGCCTCTTAGACTCAAAGTAGCCTTTTCATCATTAAGAGCGGGGTTGATCACATGGTGTCGCTGGTGGGAGTTTACCCAGCTTCAATAACCATCAACACTCGGCCTGTATTCAGATCTATGGCTAAATCCCAGGTGAGTGACAGGTGCCAGCTACAGGGCTGTTAGGAAAGAGCGTTTGTTGATATAGCCGTGTTTTCCTCTCTTTGAGCGACTGATCTGCAAAGGTACACATAAAGGCCCTCCTTCAGCAATGTACACAGAGCACTTCGAAAGGAGTACATAAAATGCCTCTCCCCCCACCCTGCAACATTAAACAGTGAGGAGGGGGGTGTGGCGGGGGGAGGCTGGGGGACTCAAACAAACGCTGGAGAGTGGCAAGTTTGCATTTGCCCATACCAACAAGCTCCTATCTCATTAACAAACCGCTGAAATAAAAGAGTGCTTTTTTGGCTCACAGCTATAAAAAAATTATCATAGTGATGATGTTCCTCAGCCGTCAACAGAGCTGTGATAACGTTGTTTGATGATGACTTTCCCATGAATGTTAAGCAGCCGCCGCGGCAGAGGAAAGGAGCTTATCAGCGCCTAATGCCCATCTCTAATTCCTGCCCTTCTTGAACTAGCCATTTTCTAACAGCGTTAACTGTCAAATTTACATCCCGTCTTAATGCCACTAAAGAGTACGGGGGATGAAGAGTAAATGACAGCAGTGTAATGAGGAAGGCAAGGCATTCCTTCTCCCACTTTCTCTCCCCCCTGTCTTTCTCTAAGGAGAGGGAGATTTCCACAAAATGGGGGCTTTTTTTCCTCCTGTGCCATGATGCCATGATGGAGAGCTTACCTGTGAACTTACCGTAGACGCATATGAGCGTAATTAGCACTGAGCGCCTTTGTGAAGGAGGAAAAATAGATTTTTGTGTGCATTGCATTGCTGGAAATAGCATAGAAACACCTGACAATTAAGTACCTGTATAGACATATGAAAACAACTATTATATTAGACTGTAAATGTGATGAAAAGGACATCCACTGAAAAACTGCTATGAGTTCAGGAGGTTGCATGCTTTCAATAAAGGTGAATTTCTAATAAAAGCACGTATTCTTTAGCATAAACAAGACAATAGACACTACAAGATAACCATCCTGTTGCCGGAGTGCTCTGTCAAACCTGTTCTACACATTAAATTGTTGGTCCTAGGTGCCTGGTGCACAGAATGAAAGGCTGAAATGAACTATATCTGCATTTTGATTCAGTAACATGAAGCATTTGTTATCAGGCAACTGTAATTGCCTCTTTCTAAACTGGCATTTGGTGCAATAAGTCAATTAAGAATACTGAACTACTGCGGGAAACAATCACTTCTGACATTCAAATAAAATAATGAGAAAATTGCTACAGCCTCATTGTGAAAATACTAATGTCTTTTATTTAATTATTTGTCAGTGGAATAAAATAACTGCAGCACCGCCGTTATAAAAGGTAATAATATAGCAGGAGCCAATCTATAGAGGGAACAGAAGAACACATAGAAGTTTGTATAAAGCTACAGATTTTCCTGTTAACATGTGATTTATTAATCAGGCTTCTTTCTTAATAAGCCTCCATATTTATGCATAACTCGTTTTATGCAAATGAGACAACTTGAAAGTTTTCTAATGTCTGCATGTAATTTAAGATGGCATTTAAGCCTCCCACCCTTGATGCTATCATCCTAATTAATTCATCAGGTAATATTTCCCATTATTTCCAGGCATTATTTTTTACGTCAGGCGAGGTAATGAACAGCTACAAGGGAATGCACAATGTTTACGCTGATATAAACAGGAAGAAATAGAATGAGTGTCATTGTTTGCTTTGTGAAAGGGGTGTGTGTGTGTGTGTGTGTGTGTGTGTGTGTGTGGGGGGGGTTCATGTTCGATGTTCAGTCCTCAAAGAATAGCCTGCACCATCTTCCATCTCTGTTATAATCAACCATGCAAGTGAACCTATGAATATGTAGTCCATTTCATCTGAGGGGTCTGACTCTGGTAGGGCAGGCCAGCGCAGATTAAATCTCAGCTCATCTGATTGGACCAAATAAAGAATCAAACTGAGCTAATTTCATGCTGATCTGGTTGCCTCCAGTGAAACTATCCAAAAGGCAAGAGGCTGTAATGATTTGGGAAAAGGGAGAGACAACAGATAAATGGAGAAATCAAGTTCAGGGGCCTTTCGTACCTTTGAGAAGAAATATTTCAATTTAAATGCATCAGTTTATCGGAGGGAAGGTCCTCCAGCTTTGCGGCGCTGAGATTACACCAATTAAACATCAAATATGGTGAAGGAAATGCAAATGAACCACGTCTGGTGTGTTGGCGCTCAGGTCTGGGTACGCCGCTGAGACAATCCGCCCTCAACAATAACAGATTTATCATGAGTCGACACCAGAAACTACTGTCTGATGTGTGAAACGATAAGTCAGTTAAACAAAAGTAAATAGTCTGAATTAATCTGTGCATTTAGGCCTGTTTTTGTGATTATTATGCACACTCAATTTTCTTTGTCCCCACTTTTAATAATTCAACACAACGCTCTGATTGGAATATGGAGCGCTATTACCTCCGTCCACTATTTCATTATTTATGCAACAATAAACTGAAGGCAAACCACTACCATTGTTCTTTAAGCATTGTGCAAATAATGTAAAATTTTAGTTCAGGGTCCACATTCAGCCCAATGTGGTTTCAAGTGGGCCGGACCAGTACAATAATCGCCATAATAACATATAAATAATCCAAATTCTTCTCTTTGTTTTGGTGTGAAAGTTATTATTATTTATTATATTATTATTTATTATTTTATGAAAATGTGAATAACCTGAACAACCATGTACACACTGAAATATCTTTAAATAAATAAGTACAATTTCACCAATATTATGTCACAGCTTAATATTAACACAATTTACAGATCACAGTCGATCTATAAATGCAGAAACAGCCATTATAATGTTGAAATTGCATTTATTTTTCTTAAGGACTTTCAGGTTTCTCATATTTTCTCAGGTTAGTGACATTTTATTGTGATGAGGTTTGTAAATGTAAATAATTTCATACAGAAATTTGACTTTTTCCGCATTAAACTGAGGAGACAATTTGGAGTTGTCATTATTTATAGGTTAATATGTTATTATTTTACTTGATATCACATTGAGTTGTATGTGGCCCCTGAATGCTTTTAATTACTATACTTCTGAAACTCATCCAGCAGGCCGGATTGGATCACATGGAGGGCCGGTTTTGGGCTGTGGGCCTTATGTTTGAGACCCCTGCCTCGACCCTTTATCGGGCAAGTCACTATTTTTGGAAATTTCCTCAAACATTAAATATGGGGCCAATCCTGCGCCTCAGTGAAGTCCAGAAGCATGTTGGTTTTTATAACAATATACAGTGACTCAGAGAGATCTTATAAATATATTTTGAAGCTGTAAATAGTGAATATGAGTGATTTTTGTCAGTTTATGACCTTATAAGAGTTGTTTTATTGCATGTGTTTACTTTTTAGCAAGTGCTGCTCAGATGTTTTATGGCAAGAGGAGGGAGACCGTTGTCATGGCAACTGACGATGTCCAATAACACACTAAGGTTGAAATTTTGAATTTTGGAGTATTCCAATGAGGAATACTCCAAAATTCAAATATAAAGGGTTAAAGATCTAAATAGCCGTCATTAACCAAAAGAATCTACTGATCTAAAATGTTTAAGAACTTCTGATCCTCTAATCCTATCAATACATGTCAATAATTGGCATAAAATACAGTTATTCATCTTTTCATGGTCATCAGATATGCCCCATTTGGACGTTCAGAGGCTCCGTAGTTATGATGGAAACACCGTCATCTTCTCTAACACTGATTCACCAGTAAAACCTATGGAGTTGGATCAATGACAGTGGATGGACACACTGGGTTTATGTTCAGTTAATGATATATTTTGCTGAAAATGTCACTTTTTCTTCCGTTTTTTCTGTTTTGATATAATAACCTTTGAATGTAGTCGGAGCATTGACATGTTGACTGACTCATCATTATGTTGTCTTGTTTTGTCCAAACGGTGAGACAAAACCTACTAAGATTCAGGACATTACACTGATTTAAGTGATAAATTGAAGTAACAGACTGGTATATGAATAACATTTTTAACATTTAAGTTTTTAACACAAAAAGCCCCAACTCTAACCTTTACACATAAACATGCTTCTTGTGTTGTGGTATTTGTACAAAAAGTGAATGTAAAAACTTCATACAATTGCTAATTCCTCAGAATTTGACAGCAGTTTAAATACTAATCATTGAATTTTGAGCCTGAAATCTTTAGCATTAATGTTAAAAATGTACAGTTTTGTACTGGTGCTACAACTATGGGTCAAATGTCACTTGAATCTAATCCACCACAGTGGGTCAAATCACAGGAAAACCTGGTTTTATAGAATTTTTTGGGCATTGTTTACTGTGACGTTATTACGTATAAAACCAAAAATACTCTATTTAGAGATGTTAAACAATGAATGGGGTCAAATTCATCCCAAAATAAGGGGGTTAAAACAACAGATATAGTTCCTGGTGCAAGTCATCCTGTTTTTCTAGACAAACAATGCAAATGTATGGGATTAGTTTGGGATTTGCACTTCTTAGAGTCCATATTTTATCGTGTATCGATAAGACTGAGGATCATCTGACAAAATCTGGGTAAAACATCCAGAAGACACAGTGGAGGTTTGTTTCTGTGATGAGGGCTAAACCCTCTCTCGCTCTGCAGTTTTCAGCCGCTGAGCTCTGCCTGTGGGCACAATAGATTTGACACAACACTGCTGATGAATCTCATCAGTTTAATGTGTTTATGCTCGCTAAGCCCTAAAAGCTTATTGCTGTTCAATGGAGTGCTACAAAGTTACCTAATTTCCCCCCTGGTCGTCGCGCAGCTCGTAGACTCTGTGAGACTCGCCCATAACGTGATGTAGTCTGCAACCTGTGGAAGACAGAAGGCACGCTGTGTCTCCATGATTTGTGTTATCAGGCAGTGAATAGACCTTGACAGAAATACAGTGTGCACAGATATTACTGTTTTTTCCACCTTAAATTCAGCCCATGACTGTCTCTCTCCCTCCACATTGATCCCTTTTTACAGCCTTTTCACAGTAAGTGCTTTAGTCTTATCTCAGCTGCCCCCACCTCGCCTGTCTCATATTCCTACCAATGAGCCTGGCTGCCTATATGACAGCTAACACCCAGTATTAATTAAAATGTCATGCCTCCAAATCAATATTGTAAAACAGTTCAAACACAACTCATCGCCACTGCTGTGATAAGTGCTTTTGGGTGACAGGTAAGTCCAAAGAAAGAGATGCAGCAGAATGGTATGACGGAATTACCCAGAGAGAACATGTAACATTAAAATTTATGACCCCCCTATGTGTTACTTCATCGCTCACAATTGCAAATTATCCACACTGTCATGAAGTGTGCAGCGCTAAACTGACAGATCCATAAGTCAGCAGCAACAGGCCAGGAGGATGGGTGCGAGAACTCTTTAGCTTCAGATGTCTGACTGCAACGCGTTAAAAGTGACTAATACACACTCATTTGGGGAAGGAGGCTGTCAGAGGGGGGATTTATCACTGCTGCTAAAATACTGCAATCCATCTGATCACATTCATGTTAACTCAGCTTTGTTGGGGCTGATAAGACTGTTTGTTAAACTAGCTCCACTGGTAACGCGAGGTAAAAGCCTGACAAAAAAGTTTCCACGAATAAAGTCAATAAAAGTGACTTTTTCCCCCTCAATATTCCAACTATAATGCGGTTGAATGAAAACTTCGGCGAGGCTGTGCGTGCTCACACATACTCATCCCGAGACATTGTTCAAAAGCAATGCTCGGGATATGGATAGAATGTGACAAATTCTGTCAGAGTAAATATGGTTTAATAAATGAATTAGCTTCATAAATAATGGCTGTAATGACATTTTAGGGGACAATAAGCCTAAGCGTTGTCAGGAAATAGTTGATGTATGAGTTTCATGCCTCAGCGGTTCCTCAAAATGAATAGGCTTGGGAAGATAGCAGGGGCCTGCAACCAGCCTATTTCCTCGAATTATCTACTTGTTGTCAATTTGCACAGTGGAATTACACATGCAAATTGAACTGCCTGCACAAACACCACTTGGAGATGATAAAAACAAATTAACAAAGGCTATAGAAGGAGGATTTATTTCACTGGCTAACCCAGGTCAAGCAATACATGTATTTTACGATTGTGTGTACCCAATTTTGGTGTAATTATATCAGCAAATTATTCTTTGTAATCTTATTATTTTTCCCCAACCTTCTCCTTACACACATAATTAACTTCCTTCACATCCGTGCTAAGAAAAAAAAAAAAAATCTGCTTGCCTCTGCATTGGGGTAATCTGATTTAGGCTCATTTTTATCACCTTTGTGCAGCTGAACTCCAGAGGAAGGTGAGAGGTCAACGATTTACTGTTTAGTAAAATCTACACAGTGGAAGCAGAAGAAGTGGTGGAGTTAAAATATATATAATCACCTCTTAACATCATCCCTCATACTGGGCAGGAAATGATGAGTCCCCGGACCTCCACGTTTGCTATTAGATATCTCATTTACTTTGTACACACAGTGCTAATCTGCACTAATGAATTCTGCCACACCAAGCCAGATCGAGATGACTTAAAATTATTACCACTTCCACAGATATGCCTTTCCTCATTTGAGGCTCAATTTGGCTGGCTCGCAAAAACAGTCTGTCACAGTAAGATACTAATAATTAGGGTTTTAAGATGATTAGTTTATCTCTGTGCTCTTACAGTCCTGCCTCTTATCCACCATGGCCAAAACTTAATAAGAGGCTCTAAGTTTTAAACAGCCAACTCCAAATTACCAAGAAATGATGGAAATAATGAACTGCAGCACATGCCAGGCAGGGAGAGAGACAGAGAGACACAGAGAGAGACAGAGAGCGAGAGAGATGCATGGTGGGAAAAGCCGTGAGACAATAATTCAAGTGTGAAATAGAGCACAAAGTCGAGTAATCAATAAGGAAATGATTCAGACCTGTAAAGCCAAAATTGTTTAGTATTAACAAGACTTACGGGCTCTCGTTCACCTTCAGACGCTGCCATGCTCATCAACTTGTCACACATGTAATTAAAGTCCCGATAATGCTGAGTGAGTGATACCAGTTAATGGTTGCATATTTTAGAGGATGAGATAGAGATTTTACATGTTGAAGATGACATTCAATATAGCATAAGCCTTATCAGCCCCGTTTAATACTCACTGCATTTTTGCAAAGCTCAACCGGCTGCATCTTAAGTTACAGGAAGGTCAAGGAGAGAGGAAGGTCTGCAGGTTTATTTCTTACATTTTGGCTGAGAATCACACATCAGGACTTTTGGTGTCGTCTAAAAAGTATCCTGATCATCCAGTCCTGACAGCCGGTGTGAAATGTGTCAGTTTTATTGGACTGTCATTATCACTTCTATTCTCTATGTGCTCATTACCATTACATTTTGTTTTTAATTGACTGAATAATCACTATATTATCTTGTTTTGTCCAAACTGCAAGACAAAACCTACCAAGATTAAATTTGTTGTTATTTCGACAAAGAAAATAACAAATATTTGTCAGAAAAGGTCAAAATGGGAATAAATTTGGACATTATACTGATTTAAGTGATACATTTAAGTAACAATTTGTATATGAACAAGATTTTTAACATTTAAGACATTTTTTGTGTTTATTTTTAACACAAAAAGCCCTAACGGTAACCTTTATGGATAGAAAAAGTGAATGTAAAAACTTCATACAATTGCTAATTCCTTATAATTCGACATCAGTATAAATACCGATCATTTGATTTTTTTAGCCTGTAATCTTTAGAGCTAATGGTAAAAATGTACAGTTTTGTGCTGGTGTTACAATTTTTTAATACAATGACACAACTGTGGGTCAAATGGCACTTGAATCTAATCCACCAGTGGGTGAAATCACAGGAAAAATTGGTTTTATGGATTTTTTTTGGACAATGTTTACTGTGACGTTATCAAATATAGCAAAAAATACTTGGCTTAGAGATGTTAAAGAATGAACAGGGTCAAATTCATCCCAAAATAAGAGGGTTAAAATAATAGATATAGTTTCTGGTGCATAAATATTATAAAGGATTATATAATAAACACTACAGTTGCAGAATGTTCTTGTTATTTCAGTTTCAATAAAAGCTAACATCGTTACATACATGATTTGCGATACTGGCTGCTTTTGTCCCAAAAAAAGTGGTGGAAAAACACCAAAATGCATGGCCCTTTGCTCTCTGAATGACCAATTAAGGATTATCACTGATGTATTTAAGTCAGATAAGTTAATTAGAATATGTAAATATATCTGTATTTTGAAGTTTGGTGTGAAGGTGCAGAAAACCAACAGTACGTAAGGGTTAAACACTCCTTTTCCAGCCTCCATTAGTCTGGTTTTATGCATACACTGGTGTTATAGGTCTCCCTCTTTATTGTAAATTCATATAGCACACAAAATATGGGCTTTAATTTATGCAGACTATTGGCTTTGCAATAAGATGCAACCAAAAGAAAGCTTAATGTGAATGAGTGTGAAAGAGCAATTTAAGGGTAGATGTGGCTGTGCCAGTGCCAGGGGCTATACAAGATTTGCATGCTAATCATTCTAATAATAATGTAATGCCCAGAGCGCTTTGAGCAAATTGCAAACCATTGGTCATAGAAGGAAGCTTATCTCACTGCGAACATGACACAAATATAGGTTAACATTTGAATGATTCCTGGTAATTCACAGACCTGTCAGCAGCCTTACTCACCTCAATTAGAAATGCTCCACAACTCTACATCACTGAAAAGGCCAGTTAGCACTCTTAAAACTCCTTCAATCTGTCCACTGCTCCAAACTTTTATTTTGACAGTAAAGTTGACAAAATAAAACATTTAACTTTACTAACTAAGCTAATATCAACACCAAATAAAACGCCAAAAGCTGAGTTTCTCTCCATTTAAATGTTGCAGCCAATAAGCGCCTTTTTCTTGTTCTCGGTCGCTTAATCTATGTAAAATTAGATTTGATTGGATAATATGGTGACGCTCTCACCCAATCGGTTACGGCTTATTGATTACGTCACAGTGTTTACCCGGAAGTGCGATCAGTTCCAGCCGCAGTGCAAACCTGTAAACAATTTATCACAATTTCGGTCCATTTTTATAAATATATGTGATCGATCGCTGTAAAAGTAATTATTTAGGTCGGTATGTACAGCGGATTCCTGCCAAAAGGTTTTACAGAGGATGACCTCAGTCCAGACGACGAGGATCAGGAGGAGGAGAAGAGGGACGGTGAGAAATTGAGCTCCGCCGGTGAAAACACTGGATCACCGGTGGAGGTAAAACCGAATAACACAGTCAGTGATGCGGACACAGAACTCCCGACGTGTAGCATGCCTGGTATACCTCAGGAAATGTGGCAAGTATGTTGGATGTGATGCTAAACAACTAGCTAAGCTACGCAGTCATTTAGGCTAGTTACTGTTATGAAGCTGCAGTTTAAGCTGTGAGACACTCTGACCAGCTGTGGGAGACGTATTGAGATCCTTTAATTAGTAAAAGTACCAAAAGAGTAACGTAGAAGCAGCCATTATAAGTAAAACTCCTGCTTGAGCATTCCCACTTAAGTAAAGGTACCGGTTTGGTCTCTGTGATTATTATCCAGTAATGAGCAAAAGTCTTATTCCACCTCCACCTTTGTTGTTTTTCAGAGGTGAGATGAACATACATATATTTCCCTTTAATTTTTCTTTATATACAACAAGAAAATACATAAGATATACGCACAGGCTTAAAATATGCTCTAAAAACAGAACTACTTGTGAGGGTTAAAGTCACTTTTTAGTGTGACCTCTGACCCCATGGCATGAAGCAGCACAAACTTTAAATTAAATTAGAAAATTAGAAACATCTGTCGTGTTAAATGGAATCTAGTATAAAGCACCAGAAAATGAATGCCATCTTATACTGTCTGAACAAAATAGGTTAAAGACATGTTAAGTGCAAAAGGAGATCACACTGAGCACGACCTCTTTGGTTTATAGAAGCTGTTACATATAGCTGCATATGTGTGGTCATTAGAACTTTACTAAATCAATAAAGCTAAAGGTGGCCTAAGACTTTTGCACAGTACTTTACATACATCATTAAAATATTAGCAGTGTGTTACTGTTGTTTCTGCAGAAGATGGAACTAGTTTCAACTACTTTATATCCAGTTTTTACCCCTTGGCCAATTCTGGCCAGAGGGGTATTGTAATCATTTTGTCCTCTGTCTGTCTGTCTGTCCGTCTGTCTGTCTGTCCATTCTGGCTGAGGGGCATTAAAAGTGTGCAGCATGTTATGTTATCTATAGTGTCACCTGACGAATCTGAGGTCTCATCACATAGACTTATTGGATGAATTAAACATGTATCAATGATGGGTTTTTTTCCCCAACTAACAAACTTTCAAGGCCCTTCCAGACCATCTGTGTCATAATAAATAATTATCATCACTATGTTTTTGTGTTTGAGAAATTCCAAGATCTACAGAAGAAGAGAAAGGAGATGCAGACACTGAAAGACCCCAGAGAAAAAAAAAGAAGACGACGCAAAAAAGGTGCCACTGATACCGTGAATATTGATGATAAGAAGAAATCTATTTCAATTTGAAGTTTTCGACAAAAAGAAAACTATTTATTTCCTGTGTAGTGGAACTTCCTTTAAATTGTGTTTACAAGATGATAATTTGTGTCAGTATTAAAACATCTTATTACTGTTATTCTCATTATGTTGTGCAACAGGAACAAACAACGATGAACCCGGAGAGACAAGGTACTCACATGTTACATAAACATTTTTCCATTATGCACTTTATTGTTATGTATGCACCTCCATCTTACTGAAACATTTCAGTTCTGTTCTTATACTTCTGATTTATTATGTCTAGTATGTTTGCTCTTGTGTTGTATTTTTTTAATTCTATTTTTACTGTGTGTCAGTTACTGTGTGCTGCTCTTGTGCTACACTTTCCCAGTTTGGGATCAATAAAGTATATCTATCTACTATCTATCTTAATCCACTTCAGGACTGTCTCCTAATGATGCACTCCTCATTAGTCTCCTAATGATGCACTGATCCAATGTTTTTCAGGCTTTATTTTTGAGTACAGGCAGTTTAATGAATGGATGAATCTGAAATCATTCTTGTCATTCTAAGGCAACATCAGGCTTGACTTTCATCTTAATAAATATCAAATAAACACTGTTGTAGCTTTATCCTTTGTTGTTTATGTTTGAGTGTGGTCCAAAGTTAATATTCCCTTTACTAAAAAGTCTTGAATGAAAAAACACAAACACTGCCACCTATAGATGAGTGGGAGTGATATTCAGGTGGTTAAAATCTGCAACTTCACTGCTAATTATCACATATATAAATACACCCCCCCACACACACACACACACACACATCACATTTGTCTCCTGAACTAAAACCAAGTCCAACTTGATGTTTAATGTTATCAGTGTAATTTTTTGCACAAATTCATCTTGCGGGCCAGATTGGACCGTTTCGGGGGCCAGTTTTGGCCCGCTTGCCGTATGTTTGACACCCCTTCTTTAGAGCATTGATTTTTAGGTCAGAGTACTGTCAAACTGTCATAGTAATGTGTATCATAAATTCCCTTTACCTCTAAGGATGTAGGTTTCCTTTATACTGAACCAGACTGTATGTCAGTTTCTCTTCTACCTCATTCCTTCTACATTGTAAATCATTGAGCAGTGAAGAGCGACTCGGGGAGTTTCCTCCATGCTGCGTTAGCTCTTCTTATACAGAAGCAAAATGTATGGGTCTGGGAAGCACACTTGGATGTAAATATAGAACTGTAACTCAATAGACTGGCCCATTGACACAGGACCAGAACCAGGTGTTTTAGTTGGTTTCAGTCTGAGATTTAATGTCTACTGGATCAGTGCATCTCTAATCTATCTGTACTGTCAAAATAAGACAGATTTCCCTGTAATATAAGCAGGTCAGAGGTCAAATTGATGACCACAGTATGACTCGAGTATATAAGTTGAACTTCATCCCGCTCCTTTTCGAATATGTTTTGTTTTTTATATAGTTTTGCCTTGTATTGGTTTTACATGCTGATATTCCAAGTAAACAAAGAAACTCTGACATGTTAAAAGAAAGTCACTGTTCCAATAATACAGCTCTTCAGTAATATCAATGTGTGGTATAGGTCTACTGTACGTACCATGAACATTAACTCCCATTTCCTCTGTTAACAGTGAACCTCAGAAGGAGAAGCACTGGGATGGGCTTAAGCAGTATTTTGGTGTAAATGATCGATTTCATCCCCCCGCATGTTCCAAACCCGCTCCAAAGGTAACAAAGACTCCTGTCTCCCAACTTATCTGCTAAGGTTTAAAGCCGTGTGTCGTAGCTGTTAGTACACCTTCACATCCTTTGTGTTTCCACGGCACAGTATCCTCTCATTGTTTCATATGATACGGCGTGTGGATTAGAAGAATCCGCATGGCAACTCGACCTGACATTGAGAAGAATATTAAGGATTATGTTCAGCTACATTTAGTGATAAGATTAGGAGGAATCTCCTTTCTTGCACGGTTGAGATTAAAGTGAGATGTAGGTTTTACTCTGTGAGGATCCTAAATTTTTGCTTGACAGAATAAGAGCTGGTTAGGACGAGGCCTAGGACGTCGAACACTTAAATGAACGGTGGAGATAACGACACAGGCAGGTGCTATTACTGCGGCGGGAATCATGACTGGAAACTTCAAATTCCAACACATTTCTGTAAAGATGAATGAACATTTAATTCAAGAGCATGTAAATTGCCAGTGAAGCAGAATGCCTGATGAACATTACAGCTGACCCAGTGAATGGGAACTCTTCTCATTTCAATTTGAAATCCGTTTAATGATTATTTTGGAGTATTTTGTGCTTAATTTATCTCAGAAAAGCATAAAATTGAGTTTTTGCTGATTGTAGCCTCATTCTGAATAGGCCAACTATGAAAGGATAAAGAAATGATTAACAAGCTGAAAGAAAAAGAACTTGTCACATCGACATAATGAGGGCTGCCTTCATTCCTCAAATGCAGTTCCTTGTAATTAATATATAACATTTTTTTCAACTCCTAAGTCTCGCACACAAGCAGTAAAGTAAAAAAAGCTGTCATAGCAGAGAGATGTTATTATTTCATCTGCTGACAGCGTTTATTCACTGACCCTAAAATACATTTCATGGCACAAAGCGTGATGATCTGTCACTTTTAGTTTTTAATACAATAGATGATTTTTGTCAAACTGTATCAGTGTCAGCCTCAGTATACAACATAATGATATTATAGAAGTGTAATTGAGACCAAGATACCAGAGTTAAGGGGAAAATGTTATAAGATCCTTTAATACATTTACTAACTCTGCATTTTTAAGCCTAATGATACTGTACATGTGCTTGTGCAGCTGAACTGAGCTCCTTAAACAATACATCAGAGGAGACACATTCATAATTAACGCCTCTTCCCAGTGTGTTTCTTTAACGTGATGAAATTTTGGGGCTGTGGAAATCTGGTCGTCCGCTCCCTCAGATAGGCTCATCACCGCAGAACTGCACTGCCATCAGTATCCGGGGGCTCCTCTGAACCCCCTCTCTGCTCAGGCCTGTAATGGAAATGTGTAATTAAAGAGTCACATTTATGTTTGGTAATCTCCTGTAGCATTTCTAAGATTTCCCCACTAATATCCAATCAAAAAGGTTTTCATTTGTGAAGGGAAATCTACATATTTGTAGTAATGGCAATCATATTAAAAATAAGGCCCTGGGGACTTTTGAAGTTACTCTTTGATTTTCTCTCTCTCTCTCTCTACCCCTATTTAAAAAAAAAAAAAAAATCTAAATTTTTTTTCCCCGTCTTCTGCAGTCCGGCCTAGAAAAGAGCATAGAGAGGGCCATAGCTGAAGGGGACATTGCAAAGGCGGAGGAGATGAGCGACAGACTCGCCACTCGAGAGGTACGTTGTGCTGATAAGAGATCTTTGGGGTGCTCCTGCTGTGACAAATCAGGCTAATGGATCCGTGGCCATTTCTGCTGCAAAGACATAGAGGAACAAAAACACACGCAGACACCCACCATTCAGTCCTGCAGCCCTTTTCCATTGAGTTAATGGAAAGCCCTCCCCTTAGTTTTGAAGTGCTGCAGTGTCTAAAGGACTTTTGGCTCTGCTTTTTAATGAAGGGTACATTGCTTTCAAGCCAACTGTTAAATCATTCTCCAGGTAAGAGTTTCATACCTTTGAAGTGTACATGTCCCTAAATGCAGTGCCTGAAGTTTTGTAACTAACCGCCTTGGCAGGCATCAAGGATCAAGTGGTTTGAAACTAATTTAGCATAAAATGTAGCCCACACACACATATAATTGTGGTTAAAAAGACACACAGCTGCAGTGTTACTTCTCCACTTGGGGAATTGCTGTACTTGAAGCAATTCAAAGTTAAACTTCTTTGTTTCTTGATGCATGCTGCTTACAGCGTCACATAAGCAGATTTTTTAAATTTTTTTTTGCTATTTTGTGGCCTCGCTGTGGTTTACAACAACACTGCAGGAGTGCTAACAATCAATTAATACTTCAAACATTCTGAAAATAATGTTTTATATTCTCAGCAAACCCATTTTTTTTGCAAATCCCACTGTATTGGATGTCCCGAAAACAAGGCTCTGTGTTTAAAAATGAAGGAAGCAGTTGTACTATTCATTGCATTGGCATTACATGGATGGCCCTGGTATCTCCAGTGTGTAATAGACATTAGTGTGCAGCATCAGAGCCCTTCATATTCCTCATCTTAACTGCGAGCAGACTGGTCAAATATGGGGAATTAAATGAAAGCTCTTGTGAGTGGCACCTGCGTCGTGCTTTCAGAAAGCCTCTTAGAGCGCTGGTGGATTGGTTTTAGCCTGAGCCGAGGTTCTCGCCTCCCTGGCACCTGCCTTGCTTGTTGCCAGAACCGTGATGGGACGTGACAGCAGTCTGGCAGCCACAGCCCATTGTTTAGCAGTGATAACTTCATTTTCACGAGAATAGTGAATTGACCGCGTCGAAATCCCTGAAAACGCAGGCGAGCTCTGAACTGTAAAAACAAAAGCAGTGACTTTACAGACGTTACAGTATCTACGTCGATGTATCTTAAACAAATAGAGACAATGTCCACGTCATGCCAACCCACATCATGTTATTTCATTCAACATCATCCTAATAGTTAATAATTATTTACGCTGTCTTTCATTTCTTAAAAAAACGGAGTAACTGAAGAGACCCCTCCACACTAACACAGCTATCCACACGACAACGCAAAAACAACTTCAAACGAGTCCAGACCCTCAGACAGACCATAGTGGTTGTCCAACCTGTGGACACCATGGATAATACTGGACGTAGAGACGCAGAGGTTTTAATCCATGGGTGTCAAACATACGGCCTGCGGGCAAAAACTGGCCCCCCAAATGGTCCCGTCTGGCTCACAAGATGAATTTGACACTGACAACATTTAACATCAAAGGTGTCGAACTCGTTTTAGTTCATGAGCCTGATGTGATGCCTGATATAAAAAATAATAGCATGATAACTTATAAGTAATGAAAACTCCAAATTTTCTCCTGAAAAAAGTAAGTATTTATGAAAATATTTACATTTTTCATAATAGAATGTGAATAACTTGAACAAATATGAACAACCTGAAATTTCTAAAGAAAAAAAAGTGCAATTTTAACACTATTATGCCTGTTCCGTGTATTTGTAGATCCACTACGATCTCTAAGTTGTATTAATAATAAGCTGAGACTTATTATTGTTGAAATTGCATTTATTTTTCTGAATACATTTCAGGTTGTACATGGTAGTTCAGGTTATTCACATTTTCATAATGTAATTTTACTTGTTTTTCACTCTTAAACAGTTATTATTTGTTGGATATTATGTTGTTATGTTACTGGTCTGGCCCACTTGAGATCAAGATTCAAGATTTAGAGCAGGCACAATGAAATTCTGATGCGCTTTATAAAGACGGTACATCTTGAATGAAAAAAAGGAAATATATATGAAATGCAAAATATTTCAAGTAGTATTAAATAGTAAAAAAATAGTAAAATCGTTAAAAAAAACCACACATACCCCGCCCCTCTCGCATTCAGTCAAGTTACACATTCACACCTAGTTAAGGTGCAGAGGACAGTAGTTATTGCACATTGTTGATTATTGTTGATTATCATACATTGTTAATTATGACTATTGCACACTGGTGGTTTATCATTATTACCAAATTGGGCTGTATGTGGCCCCTGAACTGACTTGAGTTTGACCCTCCCTGCTTTAATCTGTCAGAAAAGCAGTGAAATGGTAAAATGTATATTAAGAAAAATGTTAAAAGTTTGAGGTTTTGGATTGAGTTGATGGGGATCGTGTTGTATCTCCAAACGCTATATACCCACATATGTGTTTACAGCACCCCTGCTTACTTTTTGACAGGAGCACTGTGACAAACATTTAGAGGATCAATAATCCCCGCTGTGGCCAGAATCAATTTCAAGGTTATAATTGAGTGCCTCATTTGGTACGGAATGGCTTAGATGTTTAATTTGTTTACGGTCATAACACCAAGACATGATTGTGGCAGGCTTTTCACTGGAAGAATGGGAACAGGTTTTCTTGGTAAAAATGCAAAAGCATTCCGACAGCTGTGAAGAACTAAAGAGGCCTGTTTGTCCCTCTAGGCATTGTTTTGTAAAGAAAACCCTGGTACACGTTGGATGACAATGTTTCAGTGTATTTTCATCCTCAATCTGCACCGTTTCCCACTTATCTCCTCAAAGCAAAGGGAAATGGAAGTAAGATAGAAAGCTCGCTGTCAGAATCCCTCCTTTTTATAACACCCAAATGTTTGTTTGAGCTCCCTCGCATCAATTAATGATTTCCATTGCTCCACTTTCTTCTTTTAAATCTGAACATTAAAACAATTTGGTAAAAACCTGTTTTGACGGCTCCTTTAGAAATCCTCCGATACGCCCTCTTTCATCTGTCAAACTTCTGAGACGCGCAGCTCGGATTTTGCAGGTTGAGGTTTTTCTTCTCATTACAGTTTTTTTTTTTTTTTTTTAAAGATCTCCCACGGCTGTAAGTCTTTGTTTTAGATGAATCCATGAAGCAACGCTCAGTTTTTAAGTGAAAGTATTAACACAGCTGAGGATGGTGCAAAGAAATCACATCCTCTTTTTGCTACGAAAATATTATTAATGTCTAATTTGCGTCCTAATGTATTCCTTTATACTCTCCTCTTTTATGAAACAATCACACAGAAGTCTGTTGATCATTTATGTGAGGTTTAGATTCCTTTACACAAGCTTTAGACGACACAAAATAAAATGTCTCTGAAGCCTTAGCAGATTAAAAGGTGCAAGTCCTCCAATTAAGACGACCTTGTCGCCATCCTTTGATTACTGCACGTTATTTTACACTGCTGCAAGATGCACACGGCTAATTAATTCTGTAATTAGCATAACGTGGAGTGACTGACATGTACAGTTAAAATGACTCACTGCCTGTCAGGAGACTTGATTGCATTCAGCAGCTCATATTCGACAGTGATGTCGCAGCGATTTCCCAGTAAATGAGCTGCTGAAAACAGCTGATAACTCACACACAGTGTAGAGCCATGTGATCCCTCAGACTTTACAGTATCTATGTATGCTACACTATATGGACAAAAGTATTGGGACACGTTGAATTCAGGTGTTTCTTTTCTAACAGGGGTCTGGGATACATAACAATAATGACAAATGTCAGAATATAGTTTTATATTGGGGTAAATTTCATTGGTTAGTTTGGTTTAAATTGTTTCTTTTTGCTTCCAGATTGCCTCAGAGATGGTTTTTACTTAATTTCTCTCAACATTGATTTTGTTAATATCTCAAGTCAGCATGAACGTGACATCTTACAGCTGTAGCCATGATATGTCTCAATACTTTTGTCCATATAGTTTAAAGTTTAATGGGAGATTTTTCTTCCTCAGTGAGATGTGAAGAAAGTAGATGGTTAGTTGTGGTAGAAAATTATTATTTACAGTCAGAGCATGAAAAATATTTTAGAAATTTAGAGGAAGAACATTTAAAATCATAGTCATGGATAAAAACAACAACAACAAAAAAACAGTGTTTAGAGAAATTGAGTAAAAACCATCTCTGAGGCATTTTGGAAGCAAAGAGAAACAATTTAAACTAAACTAACCAATGCAATGATATTTATCATAATACAAACTATATTCTGACATTTGTCATTATTCTTTTGTATCCCAGACCCCTGTTAGAAAAGAAACACCTGGATTCAACGTGTCCACATACTTTTGTCCCTATAGTGTAGCATACATAGATACTCTAAAGTCTGAGGGATCACATGGCTCTACAGTGTTTGTGAGTTATCAGCTGTTTTCAGCAGCTCATTTACTGGGAAATTGCTGTGACATCACTGTTGAATATGAACTGCTGAATGCAATCAAGTCTCCTGGAAAAAAAACAACACCTGAATTCTATGTGTCCCAATACATTTGTCCATATAGTGTATGTCGATGTATCCTATAAAAATAAAGAATGTGCCCACGTCATGCTAATCCACATCATGCTATTTCATTCAATATCATCCTAATAGTTAATAATTATTACCACACACTGTAATTTCTTTATAAAACTGACTAACTGAGGTCTTTGTGAACTGTCAGGAGCTGTACTCTATATACTTTTCTGAACAAAAGACTGTCACGCTATGTTAGGGTTTACAGTTCCCCCATAGAACTCATCACAGCTATTAGAGAGGCTTTAGCACTTCAAAACAGAAACTCAATAAGGTCCCGTTGAGTCCATCCGATGACTTCCAGGAGCTAAAAGAACACAAGGAATAAAAAGATGTGGAGCAGCTCCTAGCCTTCGTCAAAGCAGAGGGGGAGAGGCGGAGCTACAGATGAAGATACCTTTACCCTATGGAAGACACTGACATGTGTCTGATTCAGTTCTGGAGGCCTTTGTCCTCTAATGGGGATGAATGTAAAGGCTCCAAATAGTAAAAGAAAAGCCAGAAACCATACTTTAGTCCAGGAGTGTCAAACATGTGGCCCGCGGCCCGAAACCGGCTCAAAAAAAGTGCAAGTACATTATGAAAACGTTGACATCTACAAAGTGTGGATAACATGACCAATCTGAAATGTCTTAAGAAAAATAAGTGCAATTTTAACAGTATTTTGCCTCAGTTTATCATTTACACATGTGCATTACAACGTACAGATCACAGTGGATTTACAAAGACACAACACGTTTAACCCTACGTTAGTCACCTGGGGTGTTTCGACACCCCAACTTTTTAAAATTGGTCATAATTTCCAAATTAATATTTTTTTCTTTCCGTCTTTCCAGGTATTTTCTTGATTTATTAGGTATATAACATACC
>JAPQRQ010000008.1:4924202-4935351 GCA_037367365.1 Apogon talboti
GTATCCCAGACCCCTGTTAGAAAAGAAACACCTGAATTCAACGTGTCCACATACTTTTGTCCATATAGTGTAGCTCTCTCTATACACATAGAACTGATAAACGATGTTCACAACATGTTTCTAATAACAAGCAAACAGGTTTTATTTTGCATTTTTATTGGACATTATCTCCAGAGGAAAGATATAGATTTTTCATGATTTTCAAAAAACTCAATCAAATACATTTGATATTCTTCTCAGGTTTATAGTGCCAATCATGGGTGGTGGTGATTGCTTGGATAATTTAGAAGATATTTGTATGCCGGACACCCTTCCTGACACAACCCTCTCCACCTGGACTTGGGACCGGCACTAGGAACCAGAACTAGAACTAGGACTAGGACTAGGCCTAAAACTGGAACCAGTAGCTGGATCGAGAGAGTCCAGATTGCGATGGTTCAGATATGTGCAGAGGAGATAGTGAATAATATCAGTGGAAGGATGGTGAAGATGGAGCAACCAGGCAGGAGGCAGAGAGGATCATGGTCCACAACATGTCTGGTTAACTGACTTAAATTGGTTTATTTATTTTAATTTATCCAGGAAAGATGCCCTTTCCACTCTAATACTCTAATACTGTGGACACTGTGGATAATACTGTCTATAGTTGTTGTTGTTGTCCAACCTGTGGACACCGTGGATAATAGTGGACGTATCAGACTCAAAGGCTTTAATGATGGTGTTGTTCAGTTGTAAACTTGCGTTACTTTAAGTGTTGGTTGTTGATGTGTATTCTTTCCATGATGCAGATTTGTCCATTACACCGGTCTGGTCTGGTCCAGTCCGGTCCGGTCAAGTCCATCTCCCAAAGGTATCGGTGCTGACCTCCATCTACTGCAGGTCATACACTGATATATACTCCTGGATTTGATGTTTCAGGTGCAGCTTCACCGCACAAACGCATAATAGACATGAACAGAATGGATTGTGATGCCATTAATTAACAATCTCGATGTTTTCCATGAACACACAGATACACATAGAAAATGTACACTATGGAAGACATCCTCTTTTTGTGACCGAAATGCTGTTTACATGTGTATGTGAGGAACACACATAAAGAACAATATCAGTTTTGCCAAATATTCGCATTAGTGTGGATGGGGCATGAGATGAATTCATAAAAGCAAAAGTAAGCAAGATAGTGAAAGAAGAATGAGGTAAATAGGCCACACTAGTTTTATCCATGAATCACATGTCCAACAGTGAATAAATACCTTTACACATATTTCACTGCGTGGGTGTTCAACTCATTTATGCCCAATATGATCCCAAGTGGGCCAGACCAGTAAAATAATACTATAAGAACCTATACATAATGGCAACTCCAAACTGTCTCATGTTTTAGAGTGAAAAAATGAAAAATTTAAATTACACTGAGGAAATTAAGGAAAATGATTACATCTACATGAATAATATGAACAACCTGAAACTTAAAGAAAAATAAGTAAAATTTTAATGATATTATGCCCCAGTTTATCATTTACACATGTTGATTTTAACTTACAGATCACAGTGGATCTACAAACACATTTTTGTGAAAGGATAGTGTGTAAATCTAAGCATTTTCACGTAATTTAACTTTTTACACTTAACTAAAGACCAAATTTGGTGTTGTCATTATTTCTAGGTTATTATAATAGTGTTTTTCTGATCTGATCCACTGGAGATCATATTGGTTTGTATGTGGTTCCTGAAGTAAAATTATTTTGACATTATTGATTAGCAATATTTTAAGTGTAATCTTTGCATTTCACAAGTTCATACCATGGGCCCGATTGGACCCTATTAGTGGGCCGGTTTTGGCCCATGGGCCATATGTTGGGCACCCCCATTCTACAGCATGTAGAAGGTGTTTAAAGAAGGTTCATTCGCTGTAGTTCAAATGATATAGATATAAGATAGATAATGAATGAACCAGCTTTAGTTCCACTGTAGACATGGTCTTTGTGGTTATTATTTACTGTCTCTCTGCACTAGTTGTAGAGATACAACAGTTAATCTTTTACAAACCAGTGGTATCCACAGAAGTTGGTGCAGATAGTGACGACTGATGCTAATTAGTTTGACGTTCAATTCCACTCCATTATTCAGATTTATTTATGTTTTTATTACTTTGACTTAGGGGTCAGGTCAAGGGAACACACACATCTGTGAGCAAAATCTTTCTCTTATCCTATTCTGTTTGCACTCATGTGTTAGCTTATTACTGTGATGTATAATTAATGCTTGTAATAAAAATATTTAACTTGTTTTCTAGACATGTTGGTCCTTACATTATAATAGGATCAAGAATTGAAACCATGTCACTATACCCATTGAAACTGTTACTCTATATGTATTTGTAATTTGCAGAAAGAATGGCAGAAGTTTTTGCAGTGTTGTTTTTTTTTTTGCGCTATTTTATGTCAGATTTGTGCAAAATGGATGCACACTATTTTCCATGTGAAGTTGAAGGTGTGATTTACAAAATTACGTGACCCCAAATTCCCAGTAAAGATTATTTTTAACCTTTAAGATGTGTATCTACACAAAAAGGGATGTTGTGTCTTACATAAGATCCTTAAATTCTGCTTTTTTTTGTCCACTGGAGTCTATTATTTTTAACACAGACTCACTGAAAAACCCCTCAGTTCTCGTTTCTTTTTCAAGCAACATGGGTGGCATCAATTGAACTCCTGATCCTTTGACCTTCTCAATGTTTCTGCAACGCCGAGGCTTTGCAGCCAGAAACACATTTTTCTTTCGCCTCCGCCTCAGTCCTAAGAAATTATGCTGAAATAACATGTGAGCTGCCTAATCTGATATTCATTCCTTTCTTATATAGCCCTGCTTTCCAAAGTTGACTAAGGCCACATTATTTAGGCATTAAGGTAGTGTGATAAGGGAATTAGGCTGGTCATTAATCGTTTACACGTCAAATGCAGCAGAGCAGCTCGGGGAGGTGATTTAGCGAGGCAAAGCCATATAGCCCTTGTTAATCCACCTCTCACACGTTTTAATTGGAAGAGGCTTCCTGGATAGGAAATTTATGAATGGGTTTAAGGCCATTTCTTCCTTAAAGCCATCATTTATTTCATATTGTTAATAGGAGCTTTAACACTTTATCCACATGGAGACGTATTTTTCTCATCTTTCATTCAGCTATTGTCCTTTTGCACTTACTGTTTAATTGCCACAGTGTTTTTTTTTTGTGAATTCTATGCTGCTTCTTAAAGACTTCCTGCTGCTTTCATTTATCAAACACCTTCGAAATGATGCAATAGAAAAACCGAGTGTGGAAGTGCTAATAACATAGGCCGGTTTGTGTTGTCTGGGGCTTACACAGGAGCTTTGTTTTCTGTTTTTTTGCGTTGAAGCCCCGTGTTTGGGGGGTCCACTTGAATCTCCATGACGACCCAAACATGAATGAACAGAAAACGGTACTATTGACTTAACCCTCCTAGTGGCCTTAAGCTGCTGCTGCTGCTGCAGTGCCAGCATTGTGCTCCATGAATTTTTTTGCCTTCAAATCTTCCAAAGGTCAGAGTATTAATCCTGTGAATAAACCTTGTTTTAACAGGACTGTCCACAGGCCACACAAGAGAGAGAGGCGATGCACAGAGACACAGTGTGATGGACACTTAATAGTATATTAGTGTGTGGTGTAGTGGGAAGCATTGCCTTTTAGGAGCGACATAAACAAAGAAGGCAGGAGGTTTCCTGTCTCCTGCCTTTATTCCAGCTTTGTACTTTCATTCTCGCTGCACATTCTTATTTTTCAGCAGCCTCTGATGTGAAAGGATTTGGCACGCAAGGGGAGGGGGAAAAAATCCTGAAAAGTGGATCAAAAAAGTAAATGAAAAATAATGTCATATTACTGAAAATATGAGAGGCTAATTTGTGCCGACTTTTTGCTAATTTTGTTCTCGCCACAGAAAGAGGAGCCGTCACCTGCTCGGCGCCACAGCGCTGACAGTGCCAGTGATCCATGAAATAAGCTGCCGCTGGCTTTGTTCAGATAAGAATGAACAAATCTGCACAATGTACTGCTCTCGGAATCTCATTTTCATACTTGCATGCAGGCTAAAAGAAATAAGCTGTTTGCAGGCTTGATTAATCAGACTTTTGAGGGTTTTTTTGTCTCTTTGATCTGTTCTGTCTCCTAGGTAACTTGGTTGACATTAATGTTGAGCCCCAGTAAAGACAATCAGGGGATTGGAGACAAAACTGATAAAAAAAAAAAAAAAAAAAGAGGAAGAAAAAAAAATTAAAGACCTTTAATGCTTTAAATATAGTAAAGGTTCTGCTCTGAATGTAAAAGACGGGAAGTGATGAGCAGGGAAGTGGTTTTAATTTTGCTTTTGGAATGTTTGGGAAGGCATGTTTTTCAGACCTTTGCGTTTCCAACACCCCCCAGAGGAGAGCAGGTTAATGTGGGTAATCCTCACAGTGGAAAAAAAATAGAAAAATCTCTGTCTGTAAATCTCCAAATGAGCCCTTTTAGCATCACACAGTTTCATGTGATTTGCCGCCGTAATGAGACATCTCCACCAATGGCTGTATTTCCACAGAGCAGCAGCTCTACGCAGATTTGTCAACAATTTAATAAACATCTGATTTATAATCTGGACGTGCATCGCAGCCACTTGGAGGCGTTTAGCACCTACACCTCTTCAACCAGGAGCAGGAAAAGCCCCGGCGTGCTGTTATCTGCTCGCATATCTGCAGCAAACGTAGCAGCAATCACCCGTTCTGACTCGGTAGAAAACATGATGTGAGGAATTTAAAACCTATAAAATGGCAAAGAACTGGAGAGCTGTCATAGTATGTACGCTTCAGGTTATGCAGACGCTTTCACAAATCTTCCAGTGACTGTATAGATGAATGCCTTGAGGGCCCAGCCGGAGCCCAGTACTTGCAGCCAGCCGAAGCCCTTATCTTAAATCCAAGCAAAGTACCATTAATCTTTTTGAAAGACCTTTATGGCTTTTAATGTATCCCAAATTAGAACATTTTACACCCTTGGTTCCTGAAATATGGTGATAAAAAGCCTTTAGAGTTTAATTTTTCCTGCCTGCTCGCTCTGACCTGCTTAATCCCAGCATGCATTAGGAGATATTTTAGTTTCAGTCTTTCTAATAAAGTTTATCCCACTTAATTATAATTGAAACATTTTTTTTCTAGCAGGTCTTTTTTTTTTTTCGAGTGGCACAGTGGTGGCACATTTCTTCATTACCTTAAGACTTTCTTCCCCCCTGATTGTACTCGGAATATTACAGAGAATTACCCAAAGGTTTGGTGAAATTGTTCCAAGTTGTTTATCAAAGTTTGCCTTTGCTTGAATAATAAACCTATCTCAGGAGTGACAGAGGAGGCAGGATTTTTCCCTTTGTTTCCTGTGCGTCTGTGTGACTGGGGTTATTGGGATTATTCTGCTTCACAATACACACATGTCTTCACTGGGATTTGAATGTTTGCCTCTTGCAGTCACGGTCATTCTCTTCACTTCTGATTTCAGGCGCCGCCTGCAGTATTACAAACACAGAAGTCTCTTTTACCCTGGTGATGAGAGGAAAAATGCCACTGCAGTGTTTTCTTTCCCCCTCAAATATATATATATATGTATATATATATAAATATATATGGAGGGAAATTGCAGAATGCTGAACATTGTTACTCCTTCTTCCCTCCTTATTTCATTTGCACATTAAACAAGAAAAAAAGAAGTAATCAAAAGGAAACAATGTGCAGGAGACACTAAAAGCCAGGAGCTTAAAAATGTAAAAACACCTCAAACAAAAGGCGCAATAGATTAGAATAATTTTAATAAAACATTGCTCCAGTAATTTATGGAGCTGTGAGGCACGCCACACACACTGAAACAGAAATACACTCACATTTTCCAGCTGTATATATGTTTATTTTTGTAACTTCCCAACGTGTCGAGTGTCATTCTGATCATCATGAAGAGCTGGATTTTAGCAGCGATCCATATTTATTAATGGTTTCTTTGATACATGGAAGAGAATAGCAAACAGCATGGGAATATGGCTGAAAATGTAAAATATTAAGTGTGAGCTGAATACAGTTTGAGATGAAAACTGATTATAGCAGGAAATCAAGAATAAACATTTAGAACACATACGTACATGGATGTAGCTGAATCCTTAATGGTTTACTAATGATTATGAGACTAATTTCATAAGGTTCATATTGTTTATTTTATGAGCATATGCTGCATTTAGATGATGTCGATTTAGTCTTTAGTGGATTTTAAAGGCAGACACAATAATGATACTTTGGAGCAGAAAAAAGCTAATAGTTGATTAATTGTATGATGTTAACCCCAAAATGTTTGACTGAAAATGTTGTTGTAACTATATTTATAACATTGTGTGTGTGTTTGGTTCCACATGAATTAAAATGATATACATAAAAGACAGGAACGCAGTTTACAAAAAAACCCCTGATTTAACAATAAAAAGGACAGTAAAAACCAGAGACCTTGGGTTCAGTTACAGTTAATCAAATGCATTTAACACCTACAAAACATTTCATGTAGATATTTTTAGATATTATTGTGGTGTCTGAAACGTCTTCTTATAATCATCCCATATGTCTACTAAGTAACAGTTGAGAAATCCCCCACTGAAAACATTATTACCCACAAAAACTGTTTCCAGAGCATCATTAGTAAACGTCTTCCCCCTTTAAGAGATGCAGGACTGGATATTTAAAGTAGTTTTACATGTACCCCTGTGTTTGGTTTATGTTCTCAAGCAGCCATGCTTCTGTTGGTATGTTAATGCGATAACCCACTCATATGTGTGTTTATATGGGTGTAGGATGTGGTGGCAGCTGGAGACTGGATTAATCTGCACCAACAGCACATTTCATAAACTATTACTATCAGTAGAACGTGGTTCCAGTGGTGGAAAATGGCTAATATTAAGCATCTCACCTGGAATTACTGACGAAAGAGAAAAATTGCTCCAAAATCGCCTAAATTTTACACTGTTTTTTTATATTAACTTCAAGACTGATTGATTAAAGATACTGAGACCAATATGTTCCTTTATTTATCTATTTAATACTTCAGTATCAACAATTATTCAGTTTATTACACCAATCGACAGTTAATTTCCATCAGAGTTAATTGTTTTCCAATTGGGTGATTTATCATTCATCACTTTTTCCTTTTTCCTTGTATCAGCCTTTAAAATCCACTGTCAGTCAACCTCTGGTGGAAGCTAATGTGGATCCATATAAACAAATAAAGTAAATAAACACCAGATACATGAGGACCCACAAGCCTGAGCTCTCCTTTTCCCATTAACACCTTCTTATTCCTCAAACATTATAAGAACAATATGTCCTAATATGAGTCATTTAACTCCAGTTCCATGCATCCAGTTGTATATTATACCATTCATACCGTACATCTGACAGTGATATTGATAGTGTTGACTCAACTGTGTAAAATCAGTGTATGCATGTTGTAGGTGATATGTGCTCTTACAGTCATCTAACTGTTGCTGAATTGTTGGATGGAGCAGCATTAATGTTCTGTACAGCTCCATAAAGGGTTTTCTGTTTCCGAGGCGGCACAGGGAGTCAGAGACACTGACAAGAAGCCACCCCGACACATCAGTCAGGAGGCTTTTCTCGCCTCAGACTGATTTCCATTCTCTAATGGGCCTCTCTCCTCTGTCTGCCTCTAAATAGCTGGCTGTGAAAATCGCTCAAGCCGCTGATTGCCGTGACTTCGTGCAACGCAAACAGGAAGAGGAAGCTTTGAGGGCAGCGCAAAAAAGGAAGAAGCAAATAGCCTGGGGGTACGTGGCCATCCTCGCCGTCCTCATGTTTATGCTCCCAATCGTATCTGCCATGTGTGACACTTTGGGTTCAAGTGCAGTTAAGATAAAGCTAGCAGAGCCTGCATTAGCCCGACTTGGAACCATCACTCATGCAGCCATAAATCGACAGTTAAAATGTTTCCTCACACGGCTCAATAATTGCTTTTTTTTTTCTTTTTTTTTTCTCCCATGTCTTGCAGGTTTGAGGCTAAAAAACGATGGGAAACCAAAAGCAACATGGGATACATGTGACGAGCCTGGATGATGCAGAGAGAGAGAGAGAGAGACACTAATTCAATAACAGCCCTGTTTTCTATGGCACACGGATTCTGTTTGTCTTTATTCTTCTAGTATATTTTGAAGACTTAACACCAGCAGATTGAGAGTGGGAAAAAAGTCACACAGTTGGCTGGGAGAAAAAAAAAACATCCAGAGTACAACAGAGAGAAAAAAAATTATGGAGCATTCAAATTAATTCCTAAGGCGCCCATTGGAGTCTGCATTGTGTTATTTTTCATTACATTTCAGTGATTTGAGCAGTTTTTTTTTCCCCCTTCAAATTAAATCTGGTGTACATTACTGGATGATGCGTTTATTTATTGCTGTAAAGTGGGTTAATCATGGAGGCGCTCCTTTCTTCTTCTGAGCAAGAGAAAGGAAAGATTAGGGCCCTAATGCAATGTACAGGATAATGTGCGATAGGATTTGTGAGTAGAAAATGAAATTTGGCTGCTGTAAACTGTTGTGAGCGGTCGTAAAACTGAAAGTTGAGTGAACGGCGGAAGGGGTGGGGGGGTTGTCAGACATGAAACGGAGGCTTTGCTGTTGGCCGTCGCCCATGCTGCGAGACACGCTATTGTTTCTCACCTCGAACAAGAGCCACGCGCTGTTTCTTGAAGCCTACGCTCGCCGCTTATTGTGTGATGAGCTCTCTTCAGCATCTGTAAACTCGTCCAAACCGTCCATTCTGCCGCGACTTTGATCTTTTTTTGATCTGCAGCGTTTTTCCACTACACACTTTGGAAATGCTCATTCAGATTCCACCAAGTGTTAATTGCAAACAGCGTGCAAAAAAATAGCACAAGAATGATAATTACTTTTATTCATAAAGCTTGCTTTTTTCCCTAACCATAGAAAATGATTGCTTTGCTTCAAGGTAATGAGAATTAAAATTAATCCACCTAAGTTGTTTGCATTGCACATATTTGGGCACTTTGTCCCTTAGTGAAAGTGGGGGGGGGGTCTTGTATCTTTGCTGTGTAGGTTAAATCAAATTTTAAAAAATTAACAAAACATCAGCAATAAAAGTTTGAGGCAATTATGACACAGAAACACCTGAGTTGAAGAAACCTACATAAGATCTGAGTTTGGAAACATATGCTGAATGTGAAAATAGCAGCTTTTTGTATCGTTTTACATTCAAGTTAATCACAAGCTGTCAGTTGGTGAGAATTGGTGCTAATTAAACTATTAATTATCTCTATAATGAGACACGAGTTAAAACTGTGTTAAGCACATCAAAGAACGACATGGGATTTCTTCACTTTGATGACAGCTATGAAAAATATATCTTGACTGAGGAGTGAGGAAACATCAGCGATGCTTCATTAACGGGACAAAAGAGGCAGAATCTGAAGGTCTTCTGAAGTTCTGAGGAACTCTTCGAGAACAACGTAACAGCTTAAACCTATAGAATCTAACATTTCTACATTAAAATATATAAAAAACAACCAGGCCTGGGTTTGTTGAGTTGTTCCCATTAACGATGGAATTCAGAGAAATCTCGTATTTTATGTAAATTTAATTTTGTGGTCGCTTATCAGTGAACTATATATGTTTCATCAGAATAAAATGAAATAAATATAAAAACACAAGTTAGGTTATTTCATCTCTGATATATTCATCACATCAGATGGTGATGGTGGTGAAAACAACAACTCCCATGATCCCCCACTACTTTGTGACTACATATTTTGTTGTTGTGATTGAGAGACGCTTAGTGGTAGAATATGTTTGGTGTGTGTTGATTTCTCTTTTGTTTTCTATGCTTATTTAGCGTGAGGATTAGTGGATGCAGCTGTGATGTACATATTAAAACATTCAAGATTCCAGACATGTATTGTTTCATGTACAGTTAAAAATGTCCCAGGTAAACATCACAATGAAATTCCCACTTTGCCATAAAAACTATTAACTCTAATCTTGTTCAGTTTTACCTTTGTTATATGACTTAATTGTTGTTCTTTCATCATCCTTTAAAACATATCATAAATCTCAACAGAAAAGACAAATACTTGAAAGACCATTTTACCAGAATATCTTTGCATGATTCACAGCACAAGGACTGATCTCACACTGGCCTTTGTCGATTAAACTGTCCATTTTAACACAGAGAGTAGTTTGTCACATTCACACATACACATTTTTGGTTATTTAATGAAACTGTGTCCATTTGTGGTTATATAATTACACAGACTGACATTGCAGCTGTGTTTGATTAATTGTATTATTCTATTCAAAGTGAGGGTTTGGACATTTGGAAATCAGTCTTTATTATCAATGAATGTGAATGACCTCAGTAGAAGATTATAGCCTGATGTTTCTGGTCTTCTTTGGTAAGTACTTCATCTTTTACCTGCTTATATGTTGCATGTAGGATGATTTGGGGATTTCATCATAAATTGTGAATGCATGCGTCTTTGTTAACTAGTGCATTTCGGAAAAGCCACATAAAGTTGCAAAGGCCAGCACATACAGTATAACACATATCAGCACTTCATGGATTAGCATAGCAGCACTGTTGTGTTTATACTGTGACAGGAGGTTTGGTGAGGCATAGGCACAAAACATCTTGGTTATGGCTAGAGAAAGATCAATTTTACATTGATAGAACACAAAACTCATCATGGTCACAGTAATACATGGTGTGATTTAAAAGTAAAATGTGTCAATTATGGGTCTACTACAGATGCCTGTACTTAAAAATACATTACTATGGAATAAATTAAAGGCAGAGTAGGAATGCACTGACTGCAAAATGCTTGGCTTATAGTGATATTTACATTTAGGCCAATAGCTGATGCTGATACCAATGTTACTTTCCATTTTGTTTATTTTATTTTTGTGGTTAATTATCTCCTTAACAAAAAAAATCTTCATTATCTCCAGCCCTTCATTACATTATTTTTTAATAAATACAGACACAAACATACATAATTATGAAAAAACATTGCATATAGCAGGACAGATAAATATAAGATATACCTAAGGAT
>JAPQRQ010000008.1:4940306-4960711 GCA_037367365.1 Apogon talboti
TGTGTAATCATGTGTTTTTATGAAATTGCATTGTCCCCTTTCAAATAAACTAAACTAAACTAAACTAAACTAAACTATCACCCTCAATACCAAACAATTTTAACACTGAAAACACCTTACGTATGTCTGTAACCATTAAACTAAATTCACAATATATTGATAATAAAATAACCATTTGAGTCAAAGTAATAAACACCTGAATCAATAAATGTTCATCAATCATCAACAAATTCAAACCAATTAACTGATAAAAAAGGACCTGAACATAACAGTAAATGATGTAAATGGCAGCAATTTTTAACGTTAAACTTAACATTTTGCAGTTTAAGATAACATACAATACAATTAGACTATATTGATCACTTTATTGAGAAACTGGGTTTGTCACAGCAGCTAATAATACAGTGGGGGATGTAGAAACAGGCAAAAATACAGAAAAAATAAAACTAAAATATTATACTACTATATACACAGTATTATGAACACAATAAAAAGTCTAAAATCACCCATCAGCCAAAATGAGCACAAACATCTGGCAATAAAAATATTTAATATGTTAAATGTCCTCTTAGCAGAAATGAATTGACCAAACCCATGAATCTGGCTCATATTAGCAAAATAAATCTAAAAAAATGTGAAAAATAATAAAAACAATATCCTTTAATATCATCAGCAGTGCTACTACTTGCAGAAATAATCATGCAGAATAACGATAATAGTAATCATGAATATAATAATAATAATAATAATATTAAGTCAGAATAATAATCATGCAGAAATTTTTTTTTAACAATATGAAGTATCATAATGCATCTTTTTAAGAGCATAATATTTAATATTTATAACAAAAAAAACTGCTGTTGTCTTGCAAATTTTTTTTTATCGATATTACCATTACATATTTTCTGGTTTGTTTTTTGTATCAAACAAGACACGTGACTGCATTATAGTGGGATCTTGGAAACCAGTTTTCCCATTTTCTGACATTTAATAGATTATTTAATTAGCTGAATAATCAACAATATACTAGACTGACAATGAATGATCTACAGTAAACTCAACAGAGGTGTGGGTCTCAAATGGTGCTGTCCTGGTTCACAGAGCTGTGTGATTATTATTTTAACATAAAGTTTCTACTTGTCAGAGCAAATAAAACTGAGATGTTTCACCATCATCAGATATATAAGGGACAATGTCCTTCTCACATTAGAGATTAAACTTGTAAATGTGCCACATGTTGGTTATTACATGACATGATGTTAACATGAGGTATTCCTATTTCCTTCTTCTTAAAGTAACATATAATGTGAGCGACAGGCGGTGGATGTTGACATATTCCTTGGCTGATTTAATGACCTGTTTAATTCTGGCACGTCTGCAGCCTCTCAGATGTTCTGCAGTTTTAATTAGTGTAATCATCGCTCTTGAAAAAGGCCACGGGGCGGTTTAATGGGTCATGTTTGTCAAGATGCACAGAATTATAACACAAAAGACATGCCATTTATTCAGTGCAACAGTCTATGAGTGATAATGGGTGTCACAATTAATAATTAGAGGAGGAATTGATGCATCTGAAAGTCAAAATGAACCTCGGTAGTGTGAGGAAATTAGTTTGACAGTGTTTGGATGGGTGGTGTTTACATTGCAGGGTGGTGGCGGGAAACACTTCAGCACTCAGTGTTAACTGAAGCCACGTGCACACGCTCACTGTGCACGGCTGTCCTGGACTGAGAGTGTAGAGGGTCTGGAGCAGGGTCTGGGGTGCCAAACATATGGCCTGTGGGCCATAACCGGCCCATCAGAGGGTACAATATGTCTCACAGGTTGAATTTGTGAAATGCAAAAATTACACAGAAGATATTAACAGTAAAAGGTGTTAAAGTCATTTTAGTTCAGGAGCCACATTCAGACCATTTCAATTTCAAATGAACCAGACCAGTCAAATACTATCATAAAAACCTATAAATAATGACAACTCCAAATTTTTCTCTTTGTTTTAGTGTGAAAAAAGTACAATTACATGAAAATTTTTACATTTACAAAGTATCCTTTCACAAAAAATATAAATGTCTTACAACGTTGTAATGCACATGTGTAAATGATAAACTGAGGCATTATATTGTTAAAATTGCACTTACTTTTGTTAAGAAATTACAGGTTGTTCATGTTCACATTTTTTTTTACGGATGGTTTGTCGACGTGATTGTACTTTTTCACTCTAAGACATAGAAGTATAGAGTTGATTGTTTCTAGGTTATTATGTTTTAGTTTTACTGGTCCGACCTGCTGGAGATCAAATTGGGCTAAATGTGGCCCCTGAACTAAAATGAGTTTGAGGCCCCTGGTCTGGAGAGTCTAGAGCTGCAACCAGAGTGTTTCAGGAGTCATCAAACTTCATGTCATATAATTAATAACCTGCTTCAGTTTACAGTATTTCACATGACAAGCTGACATTTAATTTCAATTTCCAGGCAGCTAAGTACAAAGTACAGTTTCCTCAAACTGTGAGAATTAGGTCAAACTCACAACATTTACAATTAGATAAAGGCTGTTTAAATGCACTCGCCTCATAATCAGAAGACATACAGCAGCGTGGGGGTTACTTATACACCCTGTTAATTGTTTCTTAGTTAGAAACTGCTTGGAAAGCATCTATTTTATCATTTAGCATAACTTATAGAACAAAAAATGAAAATTAACTTTCAATTAATTTTTCCTTTTGCTATCATGAAATAAAAATATTCCCCAGCAGAAGTATGCTGAGCATGCACTCATTATGCATTCATCCTCACTCTGCAAAGCACATACTGCATTTTATCTGAATGAATTATTAACAAAGTTAATGAATATTTCATTTTTCTTTATGGAAGCGTTTAACAGTGCCAGCAGAGGTAATGACATCTTAAGCAGAGCTGCACCTGGAGGAAGGGAAGGAAAAGATCATTTATATGTCAGGTCAAGCTAAGTTATACAACATCTGTCCATGTACAAGTGGTTATTGTAGTCGGATACTAATGATCCTCCTGGCCAGCACTAATTGAACTCTTACACCTACAGTTCATTTACCTGTGTGGTGGGATGTTTTATTATGATAGAGATCTTTAAACCATGTAAAGGTAGCATCAGTGGAGCCATGGTAACATTTCAGTAGTCGTTACCATCCTCTGTTCCAGTTATTCTCATCTCATTTTAGACCCACATTCTGCCATGATTGTCAACTCCAGACCCACTTTTCTAAACAAAACATCCACATTTTCATCAGTTATATTCACTGGTTTGAATGTGTGGATGCTGGATTAGTAATAACTGATGTTGCAGTATTGAGGTTTCATTGTTTTGTGTGACCACTTTTGATTTCTTCTTGAGATTTAACATGCTCATAAATGTATGTCTTTCCTACACATCTGTCATAAAGTATCTTCAGATAGCTCAGCATATAATATCAGTTTTGTAATTTATTTGCTTCTAACAGTTCACTTTGTGACCCATTCTGGATGAGTTGATGAGACACTTTTGGGTCATGAACCAGTAGTTGAGAAAGCCATATTCCAAAGATCATTTGATCACTGACACTAAAAGACACCAACTTGCCAAAATAAATGAATGAATAAACAAATAAGTAAAACATACTGTACTATATCAGCACGCAGAAGAAACTGTAATGAAAATGTTTGCATTGCATTGCAAATGCATTTTGTAAAAATAAATGTAATGTTAATTATGATCTTTATCCTTCTAAAACCAAATTTCTATATACAGTATGTGGACATCACATTAAATCTTGTTTGTGTCACTTTTTCCATCAACAGTAGGTATAGTCTCATATTTATTGTTGCCCTCATCACTACTGTGAATTTCATCTCAGTTTTATCCTACTCTGTTGTTTCTACATTCTGAGTTCCATTTGTTGTTATATGTATATCCCTATCATTGGCTGTATTTTATACCTTTTTTTAGTCCTCTGCAATGTTCAATAACTTTTAAATGAACATAGTTTTGTTTATAACTTGAAATTGATTATCATCGGTTAAAGTCAGGCTGTTTTTTCTCCTGATTTGTGGTCATTGGGGTTCATAATGCACACATTGTTTTGCCGTCAGTCCTCCCTCGCTGTCTGACTTCCACTGACCGGGTTTATTTAGACACAGATGGACCTGAAATCCCTTTGTATCTTCAGACGGACGCTGGCTGATCTGGAGCAGCCAGAGGGGATTTACACTGAGCAAATGAATTTAATGGCGTAATTAACATTACCTTGATTTGTCTCAGGAAAGACCTCGGTTAAGTCTGGGCTTGTGTGGTAATTTATGTTGGAGTTCCTATATGAAGAACACTCACCTACTGTAGCTCATGTAATTACAAGCACTGCCTTGATTAGAGCGGTAAGAAACCGCTCCAGACTTGTTATTGATCAATTAATACTGGTAATACTGTAGTTACATTGTAGTAAGACAGTGGCAGTTCAGAGTAGACTGAATTCAACCCACTGTAACACAGAGGATGTTGTGTTTTTACTTTGTTATGCAACATAATATCATGAAAATATATACGTGCTACTTTTAATTGCCGTTAACTGTATGCATTATAAGCTTTCCTTGTGTATGTTTACACCGCGTTAGGGTCAGGGTTACGTTAGGGTTAGGGTTCAGACTAAACTGTGACAGTTCTGACCTTGTTTGTTGTATTCCAAACAGATCTTTAGTTCAGCTATTGACAACACAAACTATACAGAAAACAAAGGTGATTTGTGGTTTTACTGTGGCTGTTTTTTGTCTAAAAACAGAGCTAAGCTAACAGAGCTATAATGTAAACTATCAGCTGATCCAGCACGTGAAGATTATAAGGCAGAGTATTATTTAGACTGACTATCAAAATAAGTGTCCATGAATTTTAGTTTGAAGAGGAACATACTAAATTCTTGTTGGACTTGATGGTTTTGTAGGGTTTAAGTTCACAACAAACTTAGTTAGACTAAAAGGCTGAATCAAGGCATATACAGTATGTAATAGTGGTGATCCTTGGATTGAAATGGAAGTACACAAACACTGGCAAAGATTATAGAACCAGGAGGTGTAACTCTGCTGCTACACACATATGCTTCCATGGAATGGATCAGCTATAATTTTTTATCAATATACGTTGCTTGAGCACAGACTAGAAAATTAGAAAACAGAGAGGATGCTGAGGTACTTTTTGAGAACTGGTTTCAGTCCAACTGCATGAATCACTGTATTGCAATGAATTAAAAGCACTGCCTTGATCAGAGGAGGAAACAAACCACTCCATATTAGTTACTGATCAACTAATTCTGTTAATACTGTATTTAGTCAAAGTCAACTTTGTCAGTTTTTCCATATGTGCAGCACATACACAAAACTGAAATGGCAAAAACTCTGAAGCCCACGGTGCAACAAGGAACATAGAAATAGAAATAGAAAAAAATAGAATATAACTATGAACATACATTATGATTATGAACAGCAGGGGTTGGAGAGAATAAATAAAACAATAAAGTGGTATTTACTTCCTCTATAACAGTGAGGATGTTGTCTTTCTCCTTCATCATGGATTACACTTACTGTACATCGTCCTCTAGTTTCATTTAAGCGGTTGTATTTTCCTCCTCGTACTGTTGTCAGAGTACTTTATTCCTTTGTAAGCAGTAATGTTGCCGTGTCTGACAGCCGGGGCAGGCCTGATGAGCAGGGAACCAATTTGTGTCCAAACCCCAAGGAACTCCAAACTCTCCCAAGTAATTCCCTCTATTCGGACTCCTTAAAACCTTGTCTCGACACAAACAATAGCAACGCTTTGTAAAAGTGACTCTAAAACCTTTGCCAAGCATAATTTATCATTTGAATAACAATAGACCACTTAGCACTGCTTAAATTATTTCGGTGCTCTATCTGCTACTTGACTGTCTTTGTGTTGTAACAGCGGACGATCATTAACGCCACGGGTGATGTGGCGCTCTCTTATCTCAGGCTCATTCCTCTGAGTTTACTTTAGATGGAAACTGCTCGGCCATGACAGCAACAACTTGTTTTTTTTTTCCTTCATACTAGTCTCAGTCATGAGTTATTAGATTGTAAAAGTGTAACAGAGTGGACGACCTGGAAAGTTTCTGTTACGTGAGATGTTTCCTGTAATTAATTTTATCTCCTGTTTAACCTGTTCGCGGTGGTCTTACGGAGAGCCAGAGCGATGTCGTCTCGGCTGTGGCACCAGCTGCATCAGACTCCCTTTTTATGTTGTGGTTCCGATCTGACTGCTTGATTTTGTTTCAGGACCTCTGCTGGACCTGCTTGTGCTGTCCATTGGTGACCGGCCAGGACAGCATACACTGCAGCCCCTGATATCGTCAGTGCTATATGAATTCACATACGCTTTGCCCCCCAATTACTCCAAACAAATCGCGATAGTGTTTTACCTACTTGTAACCTCTTGCTTCCCTTCACTACACCACTGACATTTCCCTGGTAATCCCCCCTTCTCAGAAATGTCGGCTACACGCGAACATACCTCCCAATTGGATTCTGAAGTTTGGCCCCTCATCTCGACGCATTGACGACCCATTTCTTCTTCTCAGTTAAATCTGAAGGAAAAACAATAGATATGGTTGCCTTTGTTAATTCAGTGTACATTGGGGCACACAGCAGTGACCCTTTGATGTCGCATCAGCCGTTGTTGACAAGTAAACGGAAGAATCGGTGCTCAAACTCAATAGTTTCAAACCTTTTCCGGGTCATGCTTGAAAAAACAGAGTTGACATTATTTAAAGGTTATTATGCTGTTATTTTACTGGTCCGACCCACTTCAGACCATATGTGGTCCCTAAACTAGAAGGAGTTTGACACCCCTGGGTTAAAGCCTCTGCATCTGCTATGTCCAGTATTATCCACGGTGCCCAGAGGTTGGACAACACTAACTATGGTTTGTCTGAGTGTTTGTAGTCATTTTTGCATTGTTGTGTGGACAGAGGCATTTAGTAAAACATAGGAGAATCCCCATTTAGAAAAACATCTGTATTAGTGGGGAAGTGTCATGAATTCCCATCACGATCTGGTCCAACACTATCATGTTCTCCTGCAGACAGGTAACAAATTCCTCCGTGGTGCGTCTTCGTGGTCCATCATTGCCGTCTTGTTCTCCATACAGTGATAACTGACATAATGAGATTTGCCATTAAGAAAGAAAAGAATGAAAAAAGACCCCAGCCATCTGTATGGCTCACCATAGTAAAAGGCTGAATGCTATCAAGCCAGAATTCAATCGCTGAATTATACCCTCTTTGTGTGCGTGGGGCTGGTGAGTACCTCACACTATATTCATTTCAAAAAGGCCTCAATTTAATTAGTTCTCATATGTTGAAAAATTCATGAATTTGTCTGCAATTCCCTCAGCCATTGTTTGGGGGTGACTTAAGCGGTGGTGTTAGGCTTTCAGGCGGTTTGGAAGGAAAAATAGCCCCCCACAAAAAAGAAACAACTGTTTATGTAAATAGACACTGCATGTTTACTTGGTGGAAGAAAGCGAGGGCCCTGAACAGAGTGCTAAGCTTAGCGTGGCTCTGCCAAAGGGGACCTCTCACCATCAACTTCAGTCTTATTAAACTGATTACCAACTCCAGCTAATTAATCAGAGACAGTGCCCTTTCTTGTCATGCAGGGAGGGAGCTCGATGTGTCTCACGGAGTTCCCCTCTCACCGCCACCCCCTCCCATCTGCTCGCCTCTGTTCCCCCTTTCTCCCTTTTCTTTTTTCAGCTTTGATTGAAGTAGGGGAATGGTAATTTTCATGCATCATCTGGGCCGGCAGGATGGGAGGACAAGTAGTAATTACCTTAAACAAACAAGGCCGAGATTGCTTGAGAAGCTACCTCTTTATTCAAGCTCGTGAAATAAGAAAACAGACTGAGAGCATAATGATTTCAAAACACATTTTACAGGCCATTTTGTCCATTGTGCTCGATACGCTTTTCATCTGAGATAAGGACTTGACCAAAACATTTTGAGCAGATGAACATGAAAGCTGTGTTTTAGTCATTTTGTTCAGGTGTTGCCGTGTTAAATGTTCAGTCAAGCTAATGGAGGAGTCAAGTATGTCCTGCAAGAAAAAAATATGTAAAGCCTGGAGATAATTATGGGAAAATAAACGTGTGCACTGATCTCAGACAGATTCCTTTAGCGTTAGTAGTTCTGCTCAGAGAAAGTAAAGTGTCTTTTAACAGCTGTATAGTCTGAAAACACAGGAAAATAGTGCAAATTGTGCTTTACAGTTCATATATACAGTCTTCTTATTTTGTCCAAAAGCTATAAAACCCTAAAACTGGTTTACTTAAAGAAAATATTGTCCATTAAACTGTTAGTTCAGTGTTTTTTATAAAAAATTTACTCATTATTTTGGCTTTGACAACTTACACATAGAACATTGGCATATCTACTTGGTCTTTTCTTAAAAGAGAATATGCGAAGAGTTTAAGAGTATTACCATTTATTGGTTTGTATCTAACAAGTTCAGGGTTTGAGGTGGGTTTGTATGAGGTACTTACCCATATTCAGTGTATTTTCTACAGTAGATGGCATTCAGTTTGGAAAAGGAGACAGAAGCACAGAGGTGAATATCTTAGCCACCTAACAATCAGCTTAATTGTACATTAATTTTATTACATTTTTAATTTTATTTTGCAATGAGGAACTGAAGTTGTTGGTCTGTTTGACAAAAACATTGCACATTTTACATTTGATTGTGTGTTGAATATATTAAAAGTCACATAATAAGACAAACTGATTTACCCTTTTAAACCTCCATTTCAATGTAACACAAATCAATGCATTAGCCGATAGCAGAAGATTTATTCATATAAAGCCAAGTTAAGCTGCCTTCAAAAATGAGTCAATTCTGATAGATTTCCATGTTAAAATGTTCGATAAACATGACAACCTTCAGCATGTTGAGGCTTCAGAACAGCAGAACACAAACCAAAGGGGAACATTACGCAAGGTTCATGTACTATTTGGTCTGTATGTGGTGACTATGTGGAAGTACATCATAAAACCACAATTAAAATGTCCAGTGTGTTAAATTTAAGGCAGGGGTCTCCATGGAACCAGGGGAAAAAGAGGAATTATTTTTTACATATGTGGTTGAAAATGGTTACCAAAGACCACAGAGACTTTTCACTGGGGTCTGGAAGATTGTTCACTCAAATACTACTGGACAAACATCTCTCAGAGGAAATGAAAAGGTTGGAGACCCTTAATTTAAATGGATTTAGCAGGATCTGATTGCAGAAATGGATATGATATGCCTAATCATATTTTCAATACTGTTTATTGACAAAAAAATAAAAATACCTGTGTTTTATTACTATAGAGTGACTGTATCCACAGTTGAATCCATTGTGTTTCTACAGTATCCATATTCTTTCTAATTTATAGTGGGTGAAATGCGGAGTTACACCAACTGTATCTAAGATTATTTTAATTAAAAAGCCCAGATCAGTCAGGGGAACCTGGCCTGGCTGCAATGAAGGAATTTAGCATTTTTTGTGGCTGCCACAGGGGAGGGAATGGTGGTCATCAGTTGATTGCAATGTGAAACTTCACCACTAGATGCCACCAAATATCACTGATCCTTTTGTAATAGTATTCTGTAATTTCTGTACATTTCATTCCTCCTTTGACATATAAATTTTCACACCAAACACCAGTGCGTGGAGACGTTAAAGCCCATAAAATCCATCAGCAGGAAGTTATTACTGTTGATTTATGAAAAAACACAACATAACAAAACAAAGCTGAACATGAATTTGCTGTACGGTCATGCATGATTCTCCAGTCATCTCCCGATCACTGCACATTCCTCATGTTTTCATATTAGTTGTTGGTCATTTGGTTTTTAAATATACTGTTATACCATCAGACGATTAGCGGTCATTTGACTTTACCAGGGCAAATTTCTCCTGTTGTTGAGTTTAATGATGGAAATGTTTTTGTAATTATGTCTGAAAACAGACATAATTACAGATGCTGAAATCCTGTATTTGGATAAAACCGCTGTAAATGTTTGATGAACGTTGCCAGTTTAGCATCGACTCTGGCTTTGCCTCGGGAAACACGAGCTCTGTGTGGGAACGAGGCCTGAGCAGCTCAGATCCCCATTCTCCCAAATCACACTTCCTGCTGTTCCGTCTGATTGTGTCGTCTTTGTCTTAGCCTGATGTGCTCGCCTCCTCCTCTGGAGAGGCTAATGCAGACCCTTTTTTTTCTGCTGCAATCTCACCAAATGCCAAGTGTAACTGGTGCCCCTATTGCTCCTAATTAATGTGTGATTAAAGAGTGAAATAAGGGATTCTTCCAGTGATTTGTTTTTTCAAGGAGTAAGAAATTAATCCCCTTTGGATCTTGCAGAATCGTTTAAGGATTCTCCTTGTTCTGTTTATCAAATAAACCAAGTAATTAGAGACTTTAGATAAGTAGGCTAAATTGATGCCCGCCCTATGTCTTCCCCAGCTAGTGTTCACTGATAGAAACAGCTGTGTTGCTGTGGTAATGTGCGGCATTATACTTGTCCAATAACAATGCCCTTTGTGTTTGGTGGTGTTGTAATTACACCAGGGAGACTGCTTGACCTTGGTAAGCACATCTATCTTACCTCTGAATCAGTGTATTTCATTTTCTTACCCACAAAGATACATCACAAGGGAGTTTACTGACATCCTTATAAATGTAATTCAGAGTACAGACATTACTGGCAATGCACAATTGTGTAGTGTGCAATAGTGTAGTTATCCAGGCTGATGATACATGCACTGCCTCTGGCTATTTAACAGTATAATCCTCTGCTAACTTATTGTAGCTCTACTGTATCTGGAGAGGCAGCAGTGTGATTTTTATTACATTCACCTGAGTACCCAGGGGAGGAATCTTATCTCCACACTTGGTTTTATACAGTTTGGTTCTGAAGGGTCTTGGAAATGTTGGAAATGTTGAATTACAGCTGCATGTCTGACCACGTAGACACACCAGGTGACTTCACTTAGCTCCTTTGCCATTTATTTATTTATTTATTTCAGCTGAATGGAAAAGGGTTGATCATTTCTGGTGTTGCATCAGTGTTTCCAACTCTGCACCTGCAGCGAGTGTCCAGTCGCTCTCAGACCTCAAACAGACACTTTGAAGCCGAACGGGGTCGGGGAGTTTAAGTGACTCCATCAAGTCCAGATGAAAGAGGAAACGTTCGACCACCACGCCACAAACAAAGATTTGACGTGTGCCGTTATTCTGCTCAGCTTTTATTCGACTTATTGCTATATGAGTTCCTTTTTTATAGGTTCAAAGAAAATATTAGTTTCTTCTTTCTAAAAAAATGTTGTTTTTTTTTCCTAGCTGAATGATTTTATTCATCCTAAGGGCTTCGGAATGACCTATGCAAGGAATATTTACAGGAAACAGAGTTATTATAGTTCACAAAAACTGATCTTAGTTTTATTAACTGAAATAGAAACAGAAGAACTGCAAATAAACAACGCATCATAACTAAAATGAGACAGAATTACAGGTTTATTTTTGTTTTCCTGGAGTTTAGGTCACTGAAAATTACCATTGCTGAAAACTCAGGCCAAAATGGAGATCTTGGAAAACTGTGTACAGGTTTTAGGGTCCAGAACATCACAGTACACATTGAAAAAATGCATAAGCGTTGTGTTTTTATCCTAATCCTAACCCTCTTTTAGCGCTTTACAGCATATTTATGCAGGTTTATATAGATGAAAACTTCTCAAAACGACCTGGATCCAGCTACGTGCATACATGGCCTTTGTTGTTTTTACAGCTAACCTTGTGTAGACATCTATTGTACTACTTTGTGTGTCCAAAAATGACACTTACCCCATGCATTGAACAATGACAAGTTGAGATTGAGAATGTGTACTGTATATTTTCAGGCCCAGTTGCTGTTGAAATACAGTTGATTTTACACACATATAGAATTAAACCCAAGTCTGTAATCCTATAATTAAATGAACCTGCATGTATTCAGAATGTACACACTGTTAAACCACCGGTCAGTCGCGTTTACCTGTTCAGATCCCTTCCATGTACACTCGTTTCCCTCCTTCCTCCCTGTCTTCCCTCTACTTTCCTCTTTCTAATTCTCTGACTTCTTATTCCGTCTTCTTCTGGGCACACGGCCTGCCTCTGTTTTTATTCTTCTACGGCAGCCCAAGCGCTGAGCCTTCCACTAATTAGATCAGGAATTATGGTATGGATTAGGTGATGGAGGGGCATGCCAGTTCTTCTGACCATGGTAGCTATTTCAAGTCACCATTTCAAAGTTATGTGCTTAATGCCTCCCTCCACCCCTCCCTTCTTTGCTTTGCATTATAACACAGCTGCAGGAAGAGTGACAAACACTGTTAATCTCTTGTTTGCTGGCAGTCCATTACAAAGGGGTAAAGCAGGATTTTTCTCCAGCGCTATAAACACTCAAAATTCAGCATTGTCCATTACCTCTTAAACACAGCTGATAACAAGCATCATTAATTAAACTGTGGGAGTAAGTGGGGTTACATAAATTGAAATTAATAATCGGGTGCAAACAGAAATAGAATGCATGTTTCTGAATTATTTCCACAGAAACCCCCAAATGTAGCCACGTAGATTAAGGTTTGGCTCCTGTTTCTTGCTTGTGATGTCTCCACCAATCCTAGGGATAGGTTTAGTCATGGAGTGCTCTTTTAATTTGTTTGCCACATTCTCACATTTTCCCAGAAAAAATGATCAAGTAGGCATTTAATTACTTTAAGAAAATAAATCACTTCCCGTAGCTATTGTGTTCCTGCCAAGTCTATTGCACATAAGCTGCAAAGAATGTGAAATATTTCACCACTTGTATTTTAAATACCCACTGTCGAGTCAATTTCAGGCAGACAATAGCAGGAAATGTTGAGTGTAGTTTGTAGTGAATGAGCAGGAGGACACCAGGGCCGAGGGGAGGTGAACTACATGGAGTTAAACCAGTAGTTAACCCCAGGGTACATCCAAATGATCTCCAGCCACTTGATCTCCATCCTTAGCAAAGTTTCAGCGTTAAATGTCCCATGTTTAGAGCGTATACGATATTGGTCAGTGTGGATGCGTAGTGGCCAACCCTTCCATCTTATGGCTAGAAGGTTCAGTATTTCCTGCCATCATAAACATGTAGATGTAGGCTAATTCTCCACTTGGTATTGAAGATAGTCATCAGTCGCCTTCAATGGCAGCTCAAAGCTTCTAATGTGGTAATGGTAATGCTAATGCTAGGTGTGGTATGTTTTGTTTTCCTTCATAAAAGATAATGACAGCAGCACTACTGTGCAAATGCAAGTGTGTCTATCATTGTTTCCAAAAATATACATTTTACAGTGGATTAAGACCCAACTGTGGAGTTTCTAAACTAAAACACTGTCAGAAATGTTTCCAAAACTGTCAGTTTTATGAATCCTAAAATACTAAAGCAGTATATGGACACTTTGAGCAACCTAAAGCTGCAATGATTAAATGATTAGTGGACAACTATTAAATTAATTAACAACAATTTTAAAAGATAATCAAAATCCTTCTTAAATGTGAATATTTATAGTTTCTTTCCTCCTCTAAAACTGAATGTCAGCGGGTTGTGAACAAGTAAAATATTTTAGGATGAAAATGTGGGCTATGACAAAGGCTTTTTCATTCTCTGACATTTTATAAACCAAGCAACTAATCAGTTGATTGAGAAAATAATGAATAGGAAATAAATAAAAGAAATAATTGTAAATTGCAGCTTTAAAACAAAAAACTAGAAGACCTAAAATCAGTTAGATAAACAAAGGGAAACATAGGAGTCTCCTTCTCATTACCTGTAATTTAATATCATATGCACACTGACAGCTTTTTTAGATATATTTTCATAAGCATTATTGTGTTTTTCCACCTCAAATCAATTTTACTCACCTTTTTATAGTTTCTCATTGAGGAGAGTTTGCTCAAGTCCTGATATTTTTTGGTATCATTTGTTTCCAGTTAAATTAAGTGAAGTCCTACATCAGCTGTGGAACAAACTATCAGAGTGTATTTGACCTGAGGTGGATCCATGAAGTGGAAAAGCACCGTAACGTCACACGAGACCAGTATTACCCAGAGACCTCAGGTAATTAGTAAGTATTGCATTGGTCATCAGTGATCTGAATCCCACACAAATCTACCATGTCTGTGGTTTGTAAAGTAAAAACTAGATTTTAGAAAAATTAAGCTTTACTTGTGTAATGAGTGAAATCTTGAAAGGTGAATGGATGCATGGTAATGAACATTTTTATATCGTTAAACAGACTCAGCAGTTACTTGTAAGTGGTATAAGTGGAATAATACTATTTATAACAGGAATTTCAATCAGAGCTGGAACAGAATGTCAGTACATTTTAGTTAAACAGACCTTAGTGAACCCATACATTTAGGTTTTTGTGTTTTCAGTCTGAAACAGATGGTAGCTTGCTCAATTTCCAAATAGCCTCCAAAATATTGCTCAAAAGTACGTTTCACACCCACTGAAAAACACATACATCACAACAGATAGGCAGACGTTATGCAGAAAACACTCATTGTTGGCCATTGTGTCATATCTCATTACGTCATCAGAGTGATTGAACTTCCTGTGTGTAATCACTGAGAATATTCATCAGTGTGAATCTGTGAAAGTCAGAGCCATGAGATAAATGAAGACTAGCATGTTGTGCAAAGAGTGTTGACATTACATGAAACAGCAGAGAGGCCTCGGAGGACTTCAGACCGAGCCGCCTGTGGCGCTGTCGTCAGGGAGAATCAAGTCAAGACATGCCCATCTACATGAGACAGTAGGGGACATGGAGCTCCAAATGCTTTATAATTGAATTAACTCTATATAAGGCTGAGTTTCTATTATTAGACGTGAATACTATTGACTCTGTTCATCCACTTCAGTGTGAATTTAGATGCCAACCTCTGCAGCGACTCCCATCAGTGATGCTGACGCTGCAGGTAACTGAGATCACTTTCACTTGTATAAATAACAGCCACAATTTCACCTTAGGGAAAACCCCAATCCACCCGATGAAGACTGATAATCAAAATCTGACAGAGATCTCAGAGATTCCCAGAAGGCGACACCAAATCCCCCTTTGCGCCAAATTCAGCGATGGGTTGGACAAACATCTGCCAAAAGCCACAGTTGAAATCCTTATGGTTGGGAGTTAATTAGCAGACGCAGGCCTGGGCTTGACAGGAGCATGGATACATAACAGCCCAGTGGGTGGGCAGGGGGTTGGGGGTCTGAGGTTTAGCCTTCTGTGTATGGTTCACATGGGCGTCCTGGAGAGGAAGATGTCACAGACCTTCTTGTAAATAGTCTGTCTCATTAAAGGCAGTGACCTCAGCACTGTGGTCATCAGAAATTAACTAATCGAAAAGACTTTAAAGACCCACATTAGTCATGTCAAGACATAATAAAATACAGAGCTTGAATGGATTTCCCAATAGACTGTATTAAAGATGTCGCCCATTGGTTTTTGGACTGTTTTGACGCCTGATGGTTGTCTTTACACCATCTCCATCTAAGCTTTTTTTAATCCAAAGGTGACCATATTTGGACAGAATAGCAGAGTTAAGTTAGTACAATGAATGATGGGTGAGCTAATGCTAACAGTAAATTTCATGAAATTTTATAAACTAAATCATTTGACAGTGTTGTTAGTGTAACTAATTACCCACAACTACAGGTGAGCCGTGATAAAAATGTTTTATTCAATAAACAGAAGCTCAGAAAAAAAACAGGAAAGGAAGATCTAAGCCTTCTACTTGCCTTAAAATCTAGTTAATGCAGAAATAATTTACAAAAGGACCACTAGAACACTAATCCACATATAGAGAATTAGACCACGACTCCTAGAAAAATGACCTGATTTAGTATTTTTGAGAGAAGTCAATCGGAGCCATAGTTGTTGGAGCCAGCATCTAGTGGCCATCAGTGGTATTACAGTTCACTGACCCTTAAAACAAAACAAATAACATCTTCTGCGCAATGAAAAATTAGGAAAGTCTGACAAGGCTTCAGGTTTCCACATCATATGTCTACGAATTGCACACCAAATCACGACTGGATCTACAAGCTGATAAATCCACTGTTAAATCCCCCTTCGATTGCGATATTTGTTCTACAAAGTGGAACATATTGGTTTTCAAGTGTCAACGGGCATCGTTCTACACAGTAAAAGTCAACAATGACAATGAGTGAACATTGAAACCTACTCGTCTTTGAGTGCAGCTCAGACTTTCCGTGAAGGTTTTTGTTTTGTCATTTTGTAATTTCAGGTGGTAATCTGACATAACAAGAGTGAACCGAGGCCTCTGGTGAGTTTGGCAGGTTTGTCTGAAACCTCAGTAGTAAAGAACCACAGTTTTTTTCCCCCCTCAGGTCCTTCCCACATTGGAGAACCTTGATTCATTAAGACAGCAGGTCTCTTGTGGTAAATCTCAAGGGCCATACAAGTGACTGGGATAACACACAAAAAACACTCAAAGAGAGGGAAGAAAGCCTCCCTGTACTTTGCTACAGCACACGAGCGCACTGACATCATTTGCATTTTTTGTTTTTTACGTCGTTTCACATTTATTCGCGGCAAAACAAATGAGTCCTCCGTCAACAAATTGCCATAAGCGCTCCACCCCCGCCAGCCATGGGAATTTCCATTAAAGGCGTTTGAGTCAGAATCAGCGTACAAATAAATGACGCGCTCCTGGGAAATCACGGCAACAAGCAGATACATGTTAAAACTCAGGAGAGGCTTCTCATTTGAGCTGAAGAGGGCTTCCCAAAATCCAGATGTGCTCGAAGCGCAGCCGGGGCTCAGGCCTCCTCGCCAGTAATGAAGCAATTAGACAGACAATTATGAACACCTGTGACGCTGATTGGCACCATGCGGCTCCGGCTCCTTCCGCGCCGCTAAAGACGCCCGAATGTTGCTAAAGTTAACCTCTAACAGGGCCTGTAATGACGACGAAGGCCAAAACACACCACACTGATGCACACATACACACTCACAGGAGGTTCACATTAGCAGAGCGGCTCATCCCACACAGCCGGTTGCGTCATGTATTATTAAAACCAGCCCTTGTATAAACACAACTCCAATAAATTGGGGTCTCAATTTTTCTGATTCATTAAGGTTAATGCAGTTTTAATTAGTGCTTGATTTGAAGCCTATTAGACGCAATTTATAAGTCCTTTTCGGGGACCTGCGAAATGACGTTGCGTGGGATTAATACGATAAAAGGCACAAGTTGGAATTGTAGTCCCTCCTGGGTTAATGCACAGACTTAGGGATTCCTCTCTTTTCACTGTAACGGCTTGTTTATTTGCACAACTGCTTTCAGGCACATTAAAACAATCTAATGAATAGAGAGCTTTGGCTTCAGGGATTGCATCACCCATTGGATGAACAAATGAAATGGTGGTTATGGCCTGATTAAAAGGATGCTCAGGAAATAGGTTGAAACAGCTGAGGGCTCTATAATTGTAAACCATATAATAGGGCTTGAGAGAGCGTTTTACCTATCGGAGCAACTTCACAGCCCGGTCCTGATGATCCTGCCGGTTTGTTCCGCATCCAAATCCCAGCGACGGTCAAGAATAGAGGTAGTGTTCACTTCAAGTGCTGCAAATTTTGAGGTGAATGAACACAAACAACCTAATGAACTGGTAAATAGGATTTGGAAAGGGGCAATTTCGCTCTGTTGTTAAGGAAAAGGAATAATTGCGTGTAAATAAATACTTCCCTAATACATGGCTCTTCTAAATATACTCAAATAATAGTCATATTCATATTAAAGGTATTAACACTGCATTGTTTCTGTTTGGGCACCACATGTTTTACTGCTGTAGGTAATAAAATATCAATAAAATACTATTTGGACTATATTTGCTTTCATGATCGCTGATGTTTCCAGTGAATATGCCAAAAAAGGCAATCAATATAAACTTCTCAGTGCCTTTTAATCTTTACAGAAAAGAAAAATATATTATAGGATATGTATATCTGTCACTATATTACTGCCACACTCATAAATTCTCTAAATACACAGATATACAGTTCAAACATATGAAAACACAGTAAAATTAGGTTTCCGGTACAGTTTACACATGATCTACATGTATGTTTTCATTTTACCTGTGTATACACTGTATATTAACAAATATCTTCCACATATATAGAAATGTCTTCTATCAAATCTCCTCTATATGTGGGATTGGATTGTAGTTTTATCCCTTGTCCCACATAATGAGATGATGTCCCACATTTCCATTTTGTCTTGAATACCTGATACTAAACAGGTTTACATCCACACGTGTCACAGATTTTAACCGAATTTAGAGAAAATCTGCAGTCGATCAGCAGTAGGTGGATATTTTCCACAAACAGCTTCACATTTTAACTGTTTATTTGAGTGAAAAAGCAGCACCGGAGACTGAAAACAATAATTTATCCTTACCAGGCTCTGGATTTTTTCATTTTACAGAACATCTGGAAATGCATCTTATCACGTAAGACCATAGGAACAGTGAAACTTTAGCTTCCACTTTCACTTATGCACTGTGGGGTGGAGGTGCTGTTAGGAAAAAACATTGGAGGCATCATTTACAGAGAAATTTAGATTTTTACCTGATAACTGCACGATTTTCCTTTACCTTAAAGGTTCAGATCAGCTGTTAATATTGCTTGATGTGATTTAGTGCTTATTTTGTTAATTTGTGGTCAAAATCAATGCAATTTTAATTCTTATTAAACTTTGTTATTGTTATTTTCAGCAACAGAAGGAGAAAATAGTAGATCTGAGGAGCTAAAATTGACCTTTTATTACATTTACCTCTCATGTTGGGACCTGGTCATAGTATCTGTTTCATATTAAGAAGATTAACACTTAAATGTGTTGATTATGTGCATAAATGGACATAAAGACTCACTATACTTACATGTTATATGTAAGTGTACTTATTTATTACATTTTCTGCACTTTATTATACTTCATTCCTATTGCACTATTGTTATATCTGCTGCTGTTTTGTTCCACTATGCACCTTCTCACCTTCCATCACCATTACTCTATTTGCACTACCTCCACTCTATTTATATTTTTTATATTCTATTATAGTTTATCTTTTATACCACTTTATTTTTTCTCTTTCTATTTTTACCTCTTTTTTAAATTGCAAATAGCATTTAATAGCAATGGGACAGAAAAACAGTATCTCAGTTTGGTCTCGTGAAGTTCTTGTCTTTAAATAAATCACAAACACCAATCTACATCTTCAGTTCCTGTGACTCAAAGCTTGAATTCACAATGCGCCCCTGAATGCAGCACACACTAGTCTGTTTCACTGTGGTTCTCTGTCAGCTCTCACATAACGCACAACATCAAAACGGTGCAGGACAAACAGTGGATATCCCCGTGGCTTCTCTCCGACTGATAGTGAGCAGGGCTTTTGAAACGCTATCAGTGCGGTAGAGATGGTTGAAAATTACAGGAAGAGGGTGCAGAGCTGAACTGCTGACAGCAGGAGTCACAATACATTAGCAGATCCTCCAAGTGGCTGCTCTTTCTGCATGACATGCCCACTGCACTGAGCTCAATTGTTAACACACATTGTTTGACATTATCACAGCTAGGTTTTTTTTCTTCCCTCTTTTTTTTTTTTTTTTTTTTTGCTCTGTAGGCAGGAAAATTGTGCTCCAGCGAGGTTATGAGACAGGTGGAACTTGCGCTTTTGGCTCACAGGTTGTGGTGGAGAGCTCTCAGTTTTACATGTTTGTAAATTGCCACCAGAAGCGAATAAAATGGTCCCATCTGTAAACCCCAGCTCGGCGGGCCCACTTCAGAGACCTGAGATCAATTTTGGTGCATTTATTCTCTGAAAGAGGCGCACAATGGGAGTTCGCTGAAGATCAGTTTTCAATTGGATAATTGGGTTGTGAAACGAGGGGATGTAGAGGGCATTGCTTTCACACATTCTTATGGCTTCATATCTCTGTAACATGAACCGTGTGCAGCCTCAGTCCCAACACCTCCACATGGGTTTTTTCTCCTCTAGATCAAATTCAATTTGCAACTACATGGTGGGTATCTCCTGTAGTACTTTATTGCAGCTCCTCTTAATGAGATATTTAGACATATAATCGAATTGAGTCAAATTATGGCTGTGTTTTCTTTTAATTTTACAGTAATTTGCATGAAACGTCACTTTTGGGGTTTAACAAAACAAGACAGTTGAGTTTTTTTTGTATTTCTATCTATCTATCTATCTATCTATCTATCTATCTATCTATCTATCTATCTATCTATCTATCTATCTATCTAT
>JAPQRQ010000008.1:4962950-4977581 GCA_037367365.1 Apogon talboti
CTATCTATCTATCTATCTATCTATCTATCTATCTATCTATCTATCTATCTATCTATCTATCTATCTATCTATGTTGTGTTAATCAGTTTCTGATTTTAATCCATTGTTTTCTGGCTCGATACTTGATTCAATAATACTCGTACACATTCACAATTAATATATTACAACAAGTAAACAGTTTGCATTTTCAGTTTTTGTTGAGCAAAAAACATCTCCAGTGGAATAATTTCAAAGTTGTGTTTTTTTTAGGAAACCAAACTTCGATTAATCATATTATTTGGATATTTTTCCCAGTCATAATTTAATGTTCAGTTCCAGATTTATTCATTGCTTAACACTTGATGTTACAATATATAATAAAGGCGAGTTTTTGTTTTTATTAAAATAGAGCATAAAGCAGGTATCCTCAGACTGATGGAGGTTCTGTCCTGCTGTTCTCCTCTCCTTTAACCCCATGCAGCCACTAGATGGGGTATGATAACCACACAGAGGGTCTCCCAGTGGGACGCCTCCAGATCTCCTCTGTTCCCGGTGCCGAGGCTTCTTCTTCTTCTTCCTCTGCTGCTGCGACTCATGGGAAAGGTGAGGAGAGGAAATTATCTGCCAAGTTTATCGCTGATTCCTATCAGGCCCTCATTTGTTTTCCCTCCAATTCAAATAATTCTCAAACCAGTTTAATGTTTCAGCAGTAAAGCATTTATTATGGTGTGAATTTCCATCCACTGTAAAAAAAACCCAAACAAACATAAAAAACGTCACTGTTGTTGCTGATTTAGTTTGATTGAGATGATGCTGCTCAGTTTACAGCAGCTGCAGATTTTAATCGATAACAATAAATAATTTGGATTTAACTTTTAATTCATCAACTGATTCCAAGCTATTTTGTTCTTATTGCTGTCTCAGAATTCCATTTTTGTGCAATATAATTAACAAATTGCATTGAACGTGACCTCTTTGTTTCATACCACTATTAAAATTTTCATTGGGGTGGTTGACTGTAACTTCATCCAACCATTTGTGCTGAATATTTAAAGCACAGGAGCACACTGTAGCTTGTAAAACACACAACCTGCCGGAGAAAAAAAAAACAAGAAAGAACGCCGGAGTCCAGTTTAACTCTAATTTATGGATTCTCAGATATTCAGTATGCACGTATAATGTAATTTACAGCCATAGGGTTGAAGTACACATTGCGCTTCACTTTAAATTACCTCTAAAGCTCTGAAAAAGTACGACTAAAACATGGTACGATGCTGCTAAACTACATGAAAACATCTTGACGTGAACACAGGTAATTTAACTGCATGAAGACAACATTTAGGATTTATTTTTCTATTCTCTGACTCCATTGTGATGCTTGAAACAGCTGCAGTTGCTGAGATCGTATTTGTGTCTTGCGTCTCATTCCCAAACTAGGGCTGTGGGTCTCCTGGGGGTCTCCCATAGACCCCAGTAAACAAGGACTTATTATTATTTGGTTCACTAGAGTTGTAACCTGCATGTAAGTCAATGCTGATCTGAGTTTGTCCTGTCATCTCCCACAACAACAACAACAACAACAACAAAACACACTCCGTACTTGACATATACAACAAATAAAACAGTAATTATTAAAAGAAATGGCTGCTATTAACAGGGATTGAAACATTAGATTTATTTAATTTGCAAAAAGGAACTGGATCGACTGTGACCACAAAATGCAAACCGTGGATGTTATGAGAAAACAGTATGTGTCCGGGCTTTTGTGGAGTGTTTATGAATGATTGGAATCAGTGGAAATTCATAACACGGGCCGCACTTTCACCTGCGCTTCTTGAAATGGTCAAGCAAATATTTTGAGGTAAAAAATGACCTCTGGTAATTGCGTTTCAGCCCTGCTGTCTATTTTCGAGAAGCCTCTTTGCGTGAGTGAGTGAGTGAGTGAGTGAGTGTGTGTGTGTGAGGGGGATCTGTGGAGAATACAACAACAGTAACACGATTCACTCCAGAACAAACTGAAACGCATTATTCTTGGCATTTGCTAACTTTTCACATGCAAAAAATGCAAAGTAAATTCAATTTAATGTGATTTTATACATATTTTATGCTATATGTATCTGCTCCCGTGGAGATAATTGTTTCATATTGCCTCAGTTTTACAGAGACGTTATTGAAATGTGAAAGTATTCGCAGTGGAGGCCACAGTAATAACTCTGTGGTAGTTATATTCTAATGATCTGGGTAAAAGGAATGTATTGTCCCTTATCTGCATTAATGCTTTAAACGGTTCACAGAGAGTTCATTCACATCAATGGCCAAAATAGATTTATTTTACTTGGGGCACCTATGTCAACAGTAGTTACAGGAATTACTCTGGATGCGATCCCATTATAGGATGTCAAATATTTTGATGCCATCGGTAAATGGCAGAATGGTGTGGAGGACAACAACTGGATGGCAATTCTGCAATTTCAGGATCAGAATAAAAAATATACAGCCTGTCTGCTCACCTTTGCAATCTCAGGGCTCACCCCGGCCGGCAATGTAATACTGAACAATGAATTTTAAATAAAGTCAAACATTTGCTTCATGCTCTTCTGCAGTTTAAACAAGACATTTCTGATGGAGACGTGTGGATTTATTGTAAGTAAGAGATATAAGAGATAACTTAATCCCCAATTGGATTGTAAACCCCACCTCCACTTCACATAGCTCCACCCCATCGCACCGTTTTCTTGACCTTTTGTCTCATTTCTCCGCGGGTAATGAATGCTTTCGGACTATTTCAGACGATAGATCTTGCACATAGTCCAGAGCATTGGAATGTCATATCAGAAAATCACCCAATCAGCATGCTGGTGTTGAGAGCAAACAGAGAGCGAGGCCGTGGCGTTCAGAACAGTGGTGGACTGGGTCGTCTGGATGTCAATATAATAGACTGGCTTATGATGTGTAAATAACACAGCACTTAATGGTCCTCTCCCACTCTGTCAGAGCATCTGAATCACATGGAGGGCAGCATCTTCGCCTCCGCCCGGTCTCCACGGCCACTATTCATCCACCTCCACTCTTTCATCCAAACTGCTCTGAGGTATTTTTAACAAAACACCCCATGTGAGTTTAATAATGTGACCCCCACTTCTGCAGTTCTTCATTTCTTTTAATGGACGAACAAATATACGAGTCACAAGGTTTACATTTTTATAATGTTTTCACTCCTCCTTTACCTTTAACAAACTCTTTGCCTCTCTGTATTTTACTCCTAATAATTAAATGCATTAACACTTAATCAAAAAACACAATATTAGCTCAAAAATTGATATTAGAGAATTTTTTTGACTCTTTTAAGCAAAGAAAACTGTCTTTACAAAATTAGATCAAAATCACCTTATTTTTTCACTAAAATACGCAGCCTTCACTTTTTTCTCACTGTAACTCACAGCAACCTGTAAAAATTATTAAAATATCAGTAAATACAACTGCATGCTCATGTTTAATGTACATTTAAGTCTTTATATTAATATAAAAATCTAAGACACTTAATTTGGGACACAACCAACTTTATTTTAGAAAAGAAAAATATAACAGTTTAATCCATTTACAAAGTAAAATGTCAACTGTTAGAGCTTTATTTTCTTTGTCATTTGTGGTGAAACATGTTAGTTTTATAAACCATGCCATTACACAACGGTATTGGACATTAAGGACATATTTTCCTATTTTTTGGACACTATGATTCATTACAATTAACCACAAAATAAACAGCAGCTGAATCGGTGGTGAATATAATCTGTATTTGCGGCTCAAAAACGACTTTTATTATTCACTTCTTGGTTGACTTTGTTGTTTTATATATTTAAATAAAAATTCCTTCACTTTTTAATGTAAACATTAAAAAAGCAGCATTTACTAAACATCATAATTAATTCTGCCAGATGAATGAAAACATGCAGGGCAGCAGACATATTTATAAAATATTTACAAAACTAATATGCCCTAGAGACATAATGTGACACATGGGGTGTTATTTTTGTGCATTAATAATTACGATACACACTTTTTGATGTTGGGTCTCCTTACAATGGGGGGAAAACACCATGGCATTTATTACAATAGCCTTGAAATTACAAGACTAAGTCAATGACACACTCTCACTGTGTATCTACTTTATTTGTTTATAAATTTGAACAATTTTGACATTAATACAATGCAGCGTTTTCTCTGCTGATTTCACACTCTGCGCCATGCAAATGAGGCGGGGTCTGTGTAGTTAAAAGTTCGAGGGAAGCATCCGCTGCCGACCTGTTTACGAATGGAAAACGAAAAGCAGTACTGGGTGAATTATACACAGCAACGGGAAAGTGTAACAGAAGAAATATTCAGGAATAAAGGATGTGCAGACAGGCTGGAATGGGAATGACTGCTGAAAAAGGGGGCGATTCTTATTGTTATTACACCTTTAATTTTAGAATTTTAAAGTGTTAATGCAAGTGTTATTCAGTAAATTGTATATAAACATGAATATTATTGAAAAGAAAATAATTTTAAAGCTCAACATGTAGGTAGAAACAACACTAACAGAGCTAATGTGAGGCCAAAGTATGGGAACTCTGCTACTCATACTGTAGGAAAACAAACTAGTAATTTATAATAAACCTCACAAAACTATACTGCTGCTCGTAAAGTTGGAATCATTTAGTTTTCCGATGCATTCCTCTTATATCCCTATGTATACACATCAGTAATCACCTTTGACCTGGTGGAATAATTCCATACTGAGTCGCAGTTACACTTTATCAAGAATAAATCACAGTCTGTAAAATTACTTTATTACAACGCTATGGGCAACAATGTAAATGAGTTAATAATAATAATAATAATGATAATAAATATAATAATTAGAGCTACTTCTGTCTTTCAAATAACAGCATGGACACAAGTGCATCAAAAAGTCTAAAATGCACTGAAACAAAGCATAAAATATTGCTTAAAACAATGCATTTGATTAAAATATAAATAAATTCTCTCACTGGCTACCATTGAAAGTGACCATTAATGTTCATGTTGCTAACGTTAGCATCGTTACATCTACAGGCTGCATTTCTTGTAATAAAATAAACCCAGCATGTGTTTTTTCACCCAGTTTATTGTCACTTTAACACACTTCACCTGTTTGTTTTTTACAGTTACAGTGTTAGCATTAGGAAGATGCATTTACAGTATCTGAATCTAAAGAGTGTGTTGGCCGTGGTGCGTTCAGGGACACTGGACCTCATTGGACCGGTCATGTGATTAGGCCAAAGGCTGCAGGTATAAAATGTGTTTAATCTGAAAATAATTTGACATTAAATTGACTGAAAAATGTGTTGCACTACCAAAAATGAACAGCAAATATGGTTTTCATGCTTGAATGGGTGCATTTTAAATATCTAAAATACAAAAATTCCGTATATGTTATTGTATTCTGCACAGCAAATTACAATTGACAAGCTATTAAAAAAATAGTGAATAATAAAAAAAGGATTTAATATATTAAATACTTTTGTCTCTATATGTTTATTTTTTTCTTCCTCAAAACCAAAACATTTCATAATGTTTATATAAAGTGAATGTAAAAACCAGCTGTGTGTGCTTTTCTGATACTGTATTAGTGTCGGGCTCAACCTATAACATGAGTAAATACATGTTTTAATTCTGTTGTATGAGATGTAGCCACTTGGATAATAACTTCCACAATGACAAGTCATTCACACCTGCTGATGACAAACATCAGGCGTCATTACCGTGCCGTCCATTATAGACCTGCTGTATACGTGATACCCTGTACTCCCAGTAATAAATAGATGTGACCTCAGTGAACGTATCACTCATGAACCGTCTTTGATTTGGCCACTATTTCCGTCGGGCTCAAGAGACAGCAGCGGTTCCCACATACGCTGACCTTGAAGTCTCTTTAGAGCTCTTTCCAAACCCACTGCTCAAGGTCGCATCCAATCTGTCTGTTGTTTTTCTACATTAGCAAACCTCGAACCCCCGTTGAAAACTAACACCTGAGTGTGAGGGCTGCACGCAGGGGTGGCGTGGGAGTGCAGGTTGAGGTGGGTCAGATAGGGTGATCAAAAACAAAGCATAAAGGATAAAAAATATAATTTTACCTCCCCCATAATCCCAGGCTTCCAAGAATGACCTTTGATCTGGCAGCATGTGTGGTATGCTGAGCCGTCTGCTCGTGCTGCATGCCGCTCTGATCCTGGGAAGCAATCACCGAGCGCGCGCCGCTATCAGAAAGGCTGCTGGGGAAACACTCTAAGCCCGAGTCTGGAGGTGAGCGCCGAGCAAAAAAGCAAATGTGCAGGGATGGAAAAAATAACCAAGTGCAGCCAACCACATAGAAAGCCTGATGGGCCAGAGTGCTGCATGATAAAGGTAAAGTGGATCCTGTATCTACAACACAGCCTGAGGCCAGCTGTGATTCAACACCAAACAAAAATGAAACGATCTTAACTGGCAAAATATTGGCCACAAGAGCCGCCTTTATTTCCTTCTTCCAATTAAAAATAAGACATAATTAATATTAACTGTTAAAGCTGGGTGGTTAAACTGTAAATTGAGCTGCTAATGTTTATTTTTCTGCAAAAATCATCCTTATATAATGGACACCTGGATATATTTCCGTAAACTTTCACATGTTTTCGAAGGTGTCAGATCCAACCAGTGGATGTGTAATCACTGCTGTGCTCTCAGGCCCTGGGCATGGCAAATTCCCTGCATGTGCGTTTATTTGATTGTTTAAGAGTGATTTCCGGAAACCAAGTTTTGGACGGGCCAGGAGCTGCCTTGTAACAATTATGGGGTTAAATGGCAGTTGGCCACACAGGAGGGCATTTGCCTGCTGGCAGCCCCTTCCTGCTCGGAGGGGTCAGGGGTCACAGACTTTTCAGGAAAAGTCCATTTCTCAAGCGCCCTGAAACAGGTGGAGGCCCGGACAGCGCTGTTTACTTAAACAGCATGAGGGGAAGGAGGACAGATTAAACCCAACGTAGACGCTTGGTGAGAACAACTGGTCCACTATCGACAGTTTAGATGTGTCACAGTCTTTTCTCTGGTAAAAATGGTGTTTTAAGTGATTTTTAGTTGTTATTTTAGAATACATCAAGACTTAAGCTGTTTTCTGTGTGATGTGTTTATAGTGAAGGGTGTTAGTTTGATAAATCAAGCAATACCATGGACTTTATGGGAATTTGTTATTATTTCCTGGTGTTTTATGGGTCCATTGATTGAGTTTCACACAGCAGGAAGCCTTTCTCTATTTCTACTCAGAAGGTGTGTTTGTGTTTTATTGTATTTGATTGAAGATGGATTTACTGAAGATGTAACTGTGAAAATGCCAAATACACATCCTAGTGTCAGTGTAAAATGGGCTCCACAGTAATAAAACCTAAAATATGAGAATGAAACCCGTGGTTTTTAAAAGGAGCGCCGACAGATCAATCAATGGGAAAGGGTTAATGCTCTGAATTAAAAGAAAAAAGGGCAAAAGGTAGCTGGGCCGAACTCGACCCCTCAGTGCTCTCAGTATTTGGATTGGTTAAATCGCTGGGACCTGGAGCTGAACCCATCAGGAAGGGCTTAAGTGTTTAGGATTAGGGATCTAAAAGGCATTTGGAGGCCCTGAATCAAACCCGCAGGACCGGGGCGGAGGCAAGCCCTGGTGTTTGGCCTGCGCCGTAATCAAACAGGGGGAGCTAGGACCTTAGCACACCTGCAGGAGGGGCCCACAGCAAAGGAAAGGGCCCGCAGAGAGGCGAGGTGAGGCGGGCGAGGCGGCGGCGTTTTCCTGCACAGGCTGCAGAGTGACAACAGCTGGGGTGGTATACGGTGGTGTGGCCCAAGGGCAAGGTCAGCCTGACGGACCGGGGGGAACAGCAGGAGGATTGTTTTCACTCCACTAGTGAAAACAGCAACCGTGGAGACACTGAATGTGCCAGCTGTGGTGTGTGTGGATTTCTAGCCCACAGCCTGACCCCATATTAACACTATGAAGGGAAGCCGGAACGCTAATGACCAGTGGCCTCTGGCCTCACCTGAGCTCCTCCCACGGAGCCGCCATACCTCCGGAAACGCTGTGAGTGGATGTAAGGACGATTAACATCAGGCCTCAATTAATCAACCACATACATGTACATTACACTTTGTAACTGTGTATTTTAGTGCATTTTTACCTGCTTTTAAGAGTATTTTGATCATTTCTTATCACGTGTACAGAATATTACTACTCATCTACTGGGGGTCCACCATTATATTTTCTCCAGAACTGACATGATACACAGTTTTAGTTATCAAACAATATTTTAAGTGAAAATGTAAACGTTAGTGTTGAATTTCAGAGTTACACAAACTTGTTAGAAAATACAATACAGTAATATTTTAGTGATGTTTATTCACTTTTGTTAAGATTTTGTTCAAAAAATCAGTACATTTTATAACAGATGTTCAGAGTGGTCACCATAGACAGAAAGAGGCATCAGAGACAGAATTATTATAGAATGTTATTATCATATATAGAATATAAATAAAATGAGGATACAGTCACTGTCCAAACGTCCAGGCTGATAATCAGTCGACCCGTAACTTGGGTTAAAAAATGCCAGCGCTTCTCCCATAAATAAACTGTTTCCTCTTTTAAAACGGTAGTAAAATGTGATTTAATTTGGACTATATTGCGGGGATGGATTGGTGTGTGGTTGCAGCACACAGAGTCAGAACCTGAATCCATCCATGAAAGCGTCAGAAATCACACATGTCCTGGGGCCTAATTGGTCTGGACAGTTAACATCAAAGAAACCGGGCTTTATATGTAATCTGCTCGCTCTCTGCTGCATTCTCATGCCGGCGCTTTTTTATATGTTCAAACGTTGTAATGAAGGTCATTCTCCATCAATTCACTTTGATCTAAAATGACAATTTTTTTTAAAAATAAAATTTCCTCCATTGCTTTTCGCCTCTTACTCTGTCATCTCACACATTCCCTTCCTCTGCTCTCCTTATTTCTTTTTTATTTTAGTCTTATTTTTTCCCTCTGTGTGAAAACAACTGCTTATATAAGTCAAATGAGACTATTTGAAGAAAGAGATGCTTGTGAAGCTCATAATGCGGCCTCTGACATGCCAGGACACCTGCAGCAGGTATGTAATTAAACTGTGTGAAACTGCAGATTAGTGTCTTTTATGGATAGAGCAGAGTCAATTATCTGTAAAGTATAAAACATTTTTCTTGGTAATAAAACTCACCTCTGTGGAAATTCCCTCATAGCAGACTAAAGATTATCATTTAGCCTCTTAAATTGAGGGGAGGCTTGTTGACTTTGTTTATTGCCAGTTGAAATCAGTCAGCTTTAATAGCATCTTGGAATTCCCTTATATAAAAAAAATAAAAATTGGCCCTGAGATAAAAGTTGGCGTGCTAAGGCACCGTCTTCTCCTTCTTCTTCTTCTTCTTCTTCTTCTTTTCCTCCTTCTCTTTCTTCTTCTTCTGTGCTGCAGCTGTGTGTTTCTATCAGTGTGTTATAATGAGAAATCAACTGTCTGCAGATCAGCTGCTGAAATGCTGTAACGAGCCATGAGCGCTAATACTTGAGGATCAGTTGCACTGGATGAGGCGGCTTTATCCAGTTATTAGGGTAATGTAATGGAGTCTCCTAATCCAAACCCACCAAACCCTTCCACCGTAGGGGGCACAATAGTGAGGCAACACGTTATTCCGGCACAAAGCTGACTTCCCCGCTAATGTAGCAGGACGCTGAGGCTCGCGGCCTGTTCAAACAAGTCCTTCACAGTATCTCCCATAAAATGATTTTCTCCTTCTTTCTTTCTCCCCCCTTCTTTTTTTTTTCCCTGCTAACTCTCACCCTCCAACAAACGCTCTGCTGGCAAGGCATATTCTACGCTCCTTAATGCCAAATTAAACCCCAACTCTTTTATTTTAAATGAGAAAAGGCAAAAGAGAGTGCTGACAATCTTGATTAGGCCAAAGAGAAGGGAGGGGAATGAAGAAGAGCACAAAATTAAACGGTATTAAAAAATATAGAACATTACATTAATGCCGTCCGGCACAATTGGTGCTAATTGGCAGATAATCCAGCAGCTGTGGGCTTCCTAATGCCGGGCTGAGAACAGGAACAAGCCGGGCCTCTTGTCCTCTCCCACCACAGAGTCCTAAAAGCCACGGGATGGGGTCAGAGCGCGGTGGAGGAGGAGGGATTAGCGCTGGCATTGTTGGCTCTTTCCATTGGAACATGACCTTGACGAGAGTTTGGTTCAACCCCCCTCCACCCCTCACTCCCTCCTCCAGTTCTTCCCAATATTCCAGCAACATAAACTTTAATAGGAGCATAATGGGCAGTTGGAGAGCGCCAAGAGAAACACATGAAACACAGAGACATCCCAAACAAAACCTGACATTCCAACACCTTTCAGTTCCAACAGTTCCCACTATATTTACGTAACCCTGCACTGCAAATAGCCCCTCGATTTAGAATCATGTATGGATTTAACATGAAAAAAACATCACCGTCACATGTTTTGGGAAACCACGGATTCATGTATAAAGGATTTTGCTTTTCTGGAGGCAGGTGGCGTAGACTGTGGATGAATAAAAGTCAGGAGTTTGCCACAAGAGAGCGGAGTTTTCATCCTAATTCCTGGATTTTTTTAGGTTTAAATAATAAAAATGTTTGAATTAGGTTTAGGAGAAGAGTCCAGTTTGGGTTTAAATATTATGTAATCTATTATGAATCATCTTTTATCAGGACTTTTTAGGTTTAAGCCATGTTCTGGTCTTATTTGCTAAATAATTTATGTTAAATGATTAAAATACTGTTGAAGAATGCTAATATGAAGTGGAACAGTGGTCCGAAAATGTTAATATTAAACATATTTGGGGGTGTGAGGTATAATACATATTTTGGGAAACCACGTAGACATAGATAGATAGATAGATAGATAGATAGATAGATAGAGTACTTGTGTGTAGTACTACTGAATGTACCCAATGCATGTACTACTCCTAAATATTAATGTAACATACTTGTATTACATTGAAATCCATTCATGTGGAACATTCAAGAGTAGTACTTATTTATTATTTTGTATTACTTTGTGACGTCATCAGTGACATCATCAATTCATTTCTTTGTGACTTCATCAGTGTCATCACTGACTGTGTGACATCACAAACAGGGGATATAAATAGGACCCAGGTCCAGCTACTGTTTGAGCCTCTGTGGATGGGACACATGTTGAGGGAGTATGGGGAGTACCGGCTCTGTCGGGGTTGGTTGGTAGGGAGACGGTTTTCGCTCCATAGTTGCCATCATGTCGACTCTGTTTATAGAGGGTGTGGGTGGAAGGAATGCAAAACAAAAGTAATAATAATAATGATCTTTAAAAAACCACAAAAAAACAGTACTGCTCTAAGTTTGTTTTAATCACATAAACTAAACTAAAGACACGTACAAAGTTATAATCTAATCTAATCATAATACAGAGGATTTAGATCAGCCAATAGATCAGCTCCTTCCAATAGATAATTACTGTATTGATTAATATGTTAATATGTTATTTATTTTTAACTCTACCTAAAGCAGTGAGTAGCTTTTATTTCTGAAACAACCATCAGAGCCTAAAGGTTGGACATTATCAGGATTCTTTTTGTACTGTATGGCTGTGGTGACATTTATGAACAAGTAATAACTAAATAGCAGAAAGCAAATATTTTGATGCTGCTTATGCTGTTTATTGAGGGAATGAGTTGAATTCACATTGAGTAAGTCTTGGCCCTAAAGAGGATCCAGTGTAATTATTTTTTGCTTTTCAGGAGGTAGGTGGTTTGGAAAATTCAGGATTTTGCCACTAGAATAGAATTTTCATCCCAAGTCCTGGATTTTTTTTAGGTTTAGTTAATCAAAGTGATTGAGTTAGGTTTAGGAAAAGATCCCAGTTTAGTGTGAATATTATTAAATACATTGTGAATTATTTTTTTATGTCATGTTTGCAGCAGTCCTGGTCTATTCACTAAATAAATAAAACAAAGTTAAAACATTAGTGAAAAATACTAATATTAAATGTATTTGTGGATGTAAGATATAACACAAAAATTATATTGTTTAATATTCCGCTCTATTTCATAGCAATGATTTTGTTAAATTGATGCTTTGTGTTCATACACTTGGATGGAGGCAGGAAATGTACATGAAGGCAACACAAGCAAACATTTAGGAGTGTGAACATGACAAATAACTGAACAGGAATGGTTTATGTGAAAGTTAAAAATTAAAGAAGAAAAAAATAATCAAATATGACGAAGAACAGAGTTGTTTTTTGAAGTTACAGAACAGTTAATGTATCATCATGCATATATTCCCGTGATATAAAATGACGTATATTTTTCATCGCTGTACATAACTGTGGTTTGTAGAAACCATCAAGGCAACATTTTATTCTGGTGAATGCATCACTGGATTTGAAGGGAAAACCTAATTTATGCATGCACATAATTGCCGTTAAACTTTTTTCCCCCAACACTGGAATGAAAACAGACTATTCTGGATGGCATTACATTCAAGTAATAATTTTAATAACCCTTTGTGCTCAGAAACAGCTGCTCCGTGCGCAACAATAATGTTAAAGTGTGCCAAAGCGAGAGTGGCGATCCAGAGAGCTGTGGGAAAGCCGGTAAATGTTATGTGTTTTGAAAATAGTTCTGATAATCTTTATCCTAATCCCTTAATTGGGAGTCAATGTGGCCTCCGGTGGACGTATAAAGCGGGCGGCGGGAAGGAACTCGGGACAGAAAGAAGCTCTTAAAGGGAACCATCTACACCTGGACGCTCAGCGGGCTTTTCACTTCTCTGAGGAGGCTTTCAAACAAGTCCTTGGCTGTGAAAGTTCCCATGTTAAAAGCACTACCTATTAAGGTACATCCGAAAGAGATGTATTTCCGCACAGTGTTTGAAGATTTCCCATTTGCATGAAAAAAGGCCTCGACAAAACTGTAACTTGTGAACTGATCAAAAGCCAGAGGCCGTTCTCGAGTTGAATGGCTTTCCCCCTTTGACACGAAAGAGGCTCTCTTGAGGCGCCTACGCGGCGGTGGCCTTGGAAGGTTAGGAAAATGTAGCCTCTCAGACCATACGGGACTATTCTCTGGAGTCTGGACAACACTTGAGTCTGTAGCGATAGAAAAGAGCCGGTCTGCTGCTGTGGATCAGTACTTCAACGGGCCTCACTAACATTCCATAAGAGGGCTTTTACTAATTTCTATGGACGCCCTTTCATGTCGAGGAGAGTGTGTGTGTGCCTGCGCATGAGTGCGTCCTATTTGTGCTCGATTCTCTACATGCTGAGGTTTTGTTGTTTTTAACCTGCTAATATTATTTTGCTTTAAATTAAATTAGAGAAAACAGAACAACAAATATCTAGTTTAATTTAGAAAATACTCAACTAGATTTTTTGGGCTGATTTCACTGGAAATATCTGACAGTTAGATCTCTTGGTAAGAGATTTGTAACATAAGAAAAGTAGGACCAAGCAAAGAAAAATAAATGTCCTAATAGGGGTCAGGAGGATCACACACACACACACGTTGTATTTCCATGTGTTCTGGGGACGTTACATTGACTTACATTCATTTCCTGGAGACTGGCTGAGGTTAGGGAGAGATTACATTCATAAGCAACTCAAACACAACTACAAATATGAACATAATGTCACCTGCTTTACATTTTAACGCAATTATTTTTAACTAATTTTGTACATTTGTGGCAAAAATGTTGACCTTGAATGTGAATGTAATTATGTATACATAACAGATTTTATACTGCTAATATCACCCAGTTTTAACTTGTGTATTAATAAACTTTTCATGTCATGTTTAAGCACTGACAGGGCTTTTAATGCAGAAAATGTCTGCAAAGGTGTGAGTTAAAAATGACACAATGAATTTAATCATATCTGGATGTCAATTTCACAAATTCCTGGGTTTTTGTAAATCCATTTTGAATCCAAACCAGCTCCTGGAAAGAAATTATGCTTCTGTGCAGCAAAATGAAGATTATGTTTGCAGCAATAATATAATGTGGATGGTGTTTATAAAAAGATATAAATGGATTTGTGATTGAGTTTTCAAGGATTGTAATTTCTGGGAAATCGGTGTTAACTATGACATGCCTTAACCTGAACTTAACCCAAACTTGACCTTAAAACAACTCTTAACCCTCAAATCTAATTATTTATATTAAGGAGACTTCTGAAATTTGTCCCCATAAGGGAGCTGAATCCAAAGTAAATAGATTTATGTCTCCAAAATATAAAAAATCCATGCACACACTCAGTTCTGCCTAAATGTATATTGTCACAATCCTCTCCTCTAAACATCTTCAAAGTGCAGAGTGGAGCGATAAGAGGCCGGGGCATTTGTTATTCTTTCCAGGTCCGTTGAGTGTGTTTTGACTAGATGCTTTGCTTGCAGAGCGGCTGGGAGAGCGGCTTCACACCAGCCCGCCACGTCCGCCACGTACTGAACTCGCCGCTCGCTCTGGCACTGACTGATGGGTAGGACGAGCTCAGCAACTGTCAGGCCGATCCAGCCACGACC